>JAIWQS010000072.1:0-300000 GCA_029891385.1 Erythroxylum novogranatense | reverse complement strand
TTGGCCAACACATTCAATCCTTTCTCACTAATGTGACTAAGTCTCCTATGCCATAATATTGAAGAGTCATTCTCAATCGTGATTTACCACAATCAAGACATATTGACTCTGTTGTCCAATATAAGCCAGAGCGCTTTCTACCACGAGCCACCACCAAGGAACCTTTAGTGAGCTTCCACATACCACCACCATTGGTACTCACATAACCCTCATCATCAAGATTGCCAACAGATATCAAGTGCAAACGAACATCAGGTGCATGCTTAACATTGTTCAAAATAAGTTTAGTTCCCGTACCTGTTTCCAACACAATTATCCCAATGCCAACCACTTTAGAGATAGTTTTATTTTTCATATTTAATATCTCGTAGTCACTGGAGTATAAGATGAGAAAAAATCCTTCCTTGATGTAACATGAGAACAAGCACCAGTATCTACAACCCAGCTTGATTCATCACAAACAACCCCAACTAGGCTTTCATCAAGGACTGTCACAAGATCTTCTTCAGTGGCAATAGCAACACAATTCTCGTTGTCATTCTCTTTCTTTTCTTCCTTGCCTTTGTTGCCTTTCTTTTCTTTCTTCAACTTCCGGCAATTTTTCTGCAAGTGCCCTTTCTTATCACAATAAAAGCACTTAACATCTTTGTATCGGCCTTTGGATTTACTTCGACTTTGATCTCTATTTTGAGAATCTCGATTGTTATTTCTCCCCCTAGAGGTAGTCACCAAGAAATCTGATGAAGAGGAACCTTGAGACTTTCTTCTCATTTCTTCATTCAATACACTACTCTTGGCAAGATCCATATAGATAACACCATCCGGAGTAGAATTTGACAATGAAGATCTAAAAGTTTCCCAAGAGTCTGGTAAGGAGCCAAGGAGAAACAAACCCTGTATTTCTTCATCGAATCTAATCCCCATTGCTGACAACTGATTCATAATTCCCTGGAAGTTATTCAAGTGATCTGTCATAGGAGTCCCATCACTATACTTCAAAGCCAGCATCTGCTTTATTAAGAACATCTTGTTGCTTCCAGTCTTTCGAGCATACAGTTTCTCAAGCTGCTTCCACAAGTTTCAAGCATGTGTCTCACCAGAAATATGATTCAACACATTATCGTCAACCCACTGTCTGATAAAACTACATACCTGTCTATGCATCAGAGTCCATTCTTCACCCGATTTATCATTAGGCTTTTCAGTGGCAAATACTGGTAAGTGAAAATTCTTCACATAAAGCAGATCCTCCATCTTGCCCTTCCAAAGAGCATAATTGACGCCATTCAAAGTAACCATCCTACTAGTGTTGACAACTTCCATTGTTCACCAAAATCACAACCACAAATATCCCAAACCAAAAGCTCTGATACCACTTGTTGGGAAATGAGGTATCAGTCACGCAGCGGAAACAAACCAGAACCAATAAACCTTTCCCTGTGTGAACAACCACAACCAATCCAAAAGAAAAATAGCAGCCAACAAACTCACCAATACACGAAATCAAGCAACAAGAAATAAATAACACAGGCAATTTTTTACGTGAAAAACCTCCCTCAATGTGAGAAAGGAAAAACCACGGGACCTAGTCCAGTAAAGAAAAACTCCACTATAATCAATCAAGTTATAGAGTTTTTCACCTCTAGATACAACTAGAGTCACCACTCAACTCAAAATACAACAATAATCATCAACAAGGTGAAAAAATCAAAGAGTTGAGAACAATATCACCATTAAAATTTTAGCAACTTCGACTGAAGATCAGGGCACCTTGGAGACCTCCAAATTCAATCTCCACCGTCCAGAATGAAGAACAACAAGAGAGGAACCTCTGGTTAAAATTTTAGGTCGATCCAACAAGAAATCACCATCCGATCGAAGGTTAGAAGATTACTGTGCAAAACTGAAAAAAAAACAAAAAATTTTTCTCTCTCTCTCTCTCTCTTCCCTCTCTCTCTTCTCTTACGGCTGCAACTCTCGTGTCTTCTCTTCTTTAGGGTTTAAAACCTTTTTATATTATAGACTTTGGGCTCCACTTAGGAGTGGACCCAAACCCAATAAAAAAAGCCATGAAAAAGTAATTACAGCATCAAAGTGTACATTTAAGTACAAGAGTCAAAAATTAGAAGTCCTAATTTCCATTAGTGATAAATATGACAAAATGATCATCGAATTTTTTAAAATTTAACACTTAAGTATAGATTAATTTAATTAATTAAATATTTAGTATAACTAAATTATGTAAAATTCTTATTTGACTCACTTGTGTTCTTGGAGAATGCATAACTTATATTTTAAGTTTTTAACAGCATTAAGGGAAATAATTGCATCAGGGAAATCATTTAAGTGGCGTTGTAATTCGGTAGGATAATGGTGTCCCATACTCATAATATCCCAACAACATAAACAACATATTTAGAAGTTCTCTAGAAATTTACAGAACAAATATGGAAAGGTCTTATTTTTTGACCTCAATCACATTCGAGAACGCTTAGCAAGAACAGAAAGATCGGTGCAAGCAAATGCAAGAACCTCATGGTCGTTCTCGAATTGGGCCATCTCCTTTTCCTCAAGGCATATCCAGGTTTCAATTCCATTACCATCTTTTGTTTTGCTAAGCTTAATTTGGCTCCTGCGTGCGGGATGTGGAATACAGGTGGCCCATGAAGGTTTACCCCAACCAAAACCCGCAGATTCTTGGATTCTCAGTGAAAGTAAAACGCCACCAAATGACACCAAATAGAAAATATAGCTAGACACCTTATCAATTTTATTTTGTTCTTTTTAATGTTCATCATTATTTTTTGTCCTTCTTTAGGTAATATAGGTTGGAAATTGCTAGGTTTGTTACGAAAGAATAACAAAAAAGAGAGAGAGTATGAAATCAAGTATATATATATATATATTCACAAATCATGAATAAAATTCATTCATTTTTCACAAATTTCGATCCTTATCATTGTCTTTTACATGGCATTTGAGCAGAGAAATACAGGTTCATTAATGGAGCTTGCAAGGAACTAGAGAACAACCCATAAATATTGAAGAAACGGAGAACAACCGATTTTATGGTAACATCTTGGCTCTTAAACTTTATATCTAAGGAGATCGTTAAGTCCTTTTTGGTCGTGACTACTACGAGAAATCTATGGGAAGAGCTTAGAAATAGGTTTGGAGAAATTAATGGACCCCAAATCTACCAGTTAATGCAAAGTATTGATAATTTGAGACAATGAAACGATTCTGTAGCTAGCTATTTCAACAACCTAAAATGGTTGTGGGACGATCTTGGAAGTGTTATGCCTTTTAAAGCTTGTTCTTGTGAAATTGGTAGTAAGAATGTTAATGTTGAAGAAAACAACAAATTGGTTCAATTTTTAATGGGGTTAAGGGATGATTATCAAAGTGTGATTAGTCAAATCAAGTTGTATGATCCTTTGCCTAATTAAGTAAAGCTTATTCCATGGTGTTGATAGTTGAAAAATAGAGGGATGTTTATGGTTTATCTAAGAATTCAAATGAAACTGGTCAATTAAATGTTGCTCTTAGTGTGAAATCAAGTGGAAATAGAAAGGGAGATGCAAAGGATTGTAGCTTTACGTCTGGATTAGAAACTGGAAAGAGGAGATTTGTTAAAAAGGATGATAAATACTGCGCCCACTGTCACAAAAGGGGTCACACGGTGGAGACATGTTTTAAAATTTATGGAGAGCCGGGTTGGTTTAAGGAGTTAAAACCAAAAAGGGCAAGAGAAAGGCGTTTCCATGTAGCAGCTGCAGTTGAGAGTCCTCTTGATATCAGACAGGGGAGCCAAAATGTTGAGACAATTGAAGCTAAAACTGAACTCAGTATATTATCTCGACAAGTACAGGAGCTAATGAAGCTGGTAAAAGGAAAAGTTATGATTGAGGAAAACCATGTAACATTCAATAGTTACCAGGTATGAATTCTTTTCGCAAAGATAATGTTTGCATTGATTATGATCATGGTTCATGGATAGTAGACTCGGGAGCCTCCACTCATATGACCTTCGATAAAAACAAACTCAAAAACCCCGTAAACACACATTTTTACTCGAGATGTTGCCTTTTACGAAACTTTGTTTCCGTATAAACAAACTGAAGAACTGAACACAACACTAACCCAATGTTTGACCCATTGTTTGGGCCATCCAACCCAAATACCTATACCCAAACTCAACTACCCAGTTACCCAAACCCAACTACCCAAACTTCGTTGATGGATTCACCCAGACCTGACCCGATAGACCAACCTACACCATTACCGTCACCAATTACTATCGACATTCAAAATCCTTGAACTAAAACCCTATATCTATCAAATACCCAAACAACTTCCAATAACATCACCATACCTACCTGATTCAATACCCACCACTGGAAACCACCACAATACCTTAATGATTACATTATTACCCTACCAAATCGAGCTCTCAATGCTTCCTCGCAACTCTTCACGGACCATGACAAGCTCATCTTCTCCACTTCCTATAAAACCTCCCTTGCTAATGTGTCTACTGACTATGAAATGTTTTCTTATGAAAGTGCTAAACAGGACACATTGTGGCTTGAACCGATGGTGGCGGAGTTTGAAGCTTTGGAAAGAAACAAAACCTGGGTGTCATCTATGTTACTGGCGGGAAAAAAGGCATTAACCATGAAGTGGGTATACAAAATCAAAATAAAACCAAACGGACATACTGAAAGACAGAAAGCACTTTTGGTTGTGAAGGAATTCAAGCAGACCCTGAGCGTTGACTACTTCAACGTTTCAAAAATTACTACAATTCGTACTATTCTTGCTATTTCCACAGCAAAGGGGTGGCCCATAGACCACATGGATATAAACAACGCTTATCTATATGAAAAAATAGATGAAGAAATTTACATCTCACCACCTCAAGGCTATATCAAAATGCGACTAGGGGAGGTACTGAGACTTCAAAAATCTCTATATGGTCTAAAGCAGGTAGGAAGGCAATGGAATAAGGAAATCACGGTAAAATTGACTGTTTACAAGTTTGTCCAAATAGACTCAGATCCTTGTTTGTTTACAAAGGGTAACGATACTGACTTTGTAGCCTTAGTTATCTATATAGATGATGTGCTAATCACCAGTTCTGATGAATCCCTGATAAGTGATGCAAAGGGTTTCTTCAATGATTTATTCATCATAAAGGATAGGGATATGTAAAGTATTTTATTGGTATCGAAATAGCTAGATCAAAGAGTGGTATGCTATTATCCTAACAGAAGTACAGACATGATATATTGTTTGATTTGAATTTGGGGGATTTGAAAAGTACTGATGTTCCCATGGTTCCAGGATTGAAATTGAATTCTGATGATGGTGCTTTATTAGTCGACGTTGAGAAGTATAGGAGAATTGTCAAGTAGCTTTTGCATTTGAATTTTATGCTACCTAATATCACATATGCAATGCAGCAATTAAGCTAATACACCACCACCCCAATAGAACCACATTGGAAGGCACTAACTTAGGTGTTAAGGTATCTTGCAGGGAGTGTTTCAAAGGCACTATTTTACTTGGCAAACTCTGAAAACAAATTATTAGCTTATTTTGATGCAGACTGGGCAGGTTGCCTAGTCACCTGAAAATCCATTACAGGTTTCTACATATTTCTGGGTTCATCCTTAATTTCTTGGAAGACAAAAAGTAGCAACAGGTCAACAGATCTTCTTCTGAAGTCGAATATAGGAATATGGCCAATACTCTATGTGAAATAAAGTGGCTAAATTACATTTTGAGAAATCTGCAAGTGAAGGTTCCATTGCCAATTCCACTAAGATGCGATAACATGGCAACAATCCATATCTCTAATAATCCCATGTTTCACTAGCGTACCAAGTATCAAGATATCGATTGCCACTTGGTACATAATGTAGTCCACAATGATTTTCTCCAAACAAATCACTTATCTTCGGGGTTCCAATTGGATGATGCATTCACAATGGCTTTACTAGCACCATGTAACACCCCACTCCCGAGTGACCCGAACCTGATATCGTTGGTGATATCCGAGTCCGTGCTCGCGAGGGTGGCGATTACATCATCGATTAAAACTCAAGATACTTTTTTTTTTTGAAGCCATTGATTCCACGTTAGCGTGGCAAAACAAGAAGTAACTAACACCCATGTTCATAATAAACCAGCCATTATTACAGTCATCCGAGAATAATTTACAATCACCAATGAGTAAAACATTAAAACCAATATGGGCTCAAGAGAAATATAAAGCATTGTTATACGGTGATTGCGAACACAATTTGATAAGACACTAATGCGCATAACGGACTGATCCCGACCTCTATCCTTTATCCGCCTACAAGAGACATACTCCCGTGTTAAACGGGTATTCTTCAAGACCAAAAATAGATGCAAATTTTGGGTGAGTTTTGCGAACTCGGTGAGTGACCATCATCGATGGTCCATCCAATCACATAACATATAACACATACTTTCATTTTCCATTAAGTCACATGTCATATTCCCTATCATACCTCACATTCACATACGCTTTCATATTTTCATTATGTCGATACAATGTCATCTTCAATATAATCAAATTGATCATTCAATCAAGTTTATCATTCCCATTCAACACACAATGTCACATTCCCATTCAATACGAAAGGTTGCATCCCATTCAATACAAGTAATTCAACCAATCACATTCCGCATAATCAAATCAATCATGTTATGCATATGTGCATGAAACCCACTTTCCATTTAATTACTTTGTTGTGACCGAGTGTCTAAACCGTCCCGCACCCAATAGATATCGGGCTCATTGAAACTGTCCCATATAGGGCTCATTGTGAATCGTCCCATAAAGGGCTCATTGTAAATCATCCCCATAAAGGGCTCATTGTAAATCGTCCCATAAAGGGCTCATTGTAAATCGTCCCATAAAGGGCTCATTGTCGTTGAGCTGAGGCTCAATCAAGATTCGAGCATGAAGCTCTTTACTCATTGTTGACTACTCTGGTCACAACTCTCATTATCTTTCATAAATTCATGCAATGGAATGTCTTATGCATATTTGCATGCACTCAAATAATCATAGTTACTATCATCGGACCGTAGTCCCAAGATTCACATCAATTAAGAAGTCACATTTCATTTATGTGCAATTATGCATGCAAGACATTTTAACAATCTCAATATATACACTTAGGTCATCCCATTCACATTCAAGGAGCACTTCAATAACGCAATTTCAAATACTTAATTACTCACGGACCTCCATGTCGAACCCATATTTAATCACAATTAATAAAATAAATCAATACTCATTCAACATATAACAAAAGCAAATAACCAATAAATAAGACCATCTAGGTCTACTCACAGACTCTCCAGATTTGCATTGGTTTCAACTTCGACAATGCCCGAAAAGCGGACATTTATCCCTTCTACAAATTTATGCCATATGCACACATTAATCACTTTGCATTCTCATTCATGCACAAATATAGAATAAGAACAATGTATGTTCATGATATTCTCGCCTTAATCCAATTTTTTTCAACAATAAAATCCGTAAAAAATTAGAAATTCAATGGCGCTGACGGTGCGCATTCGGACTCTATAGTCCCCAATTAAACAAAACAGTGATTAAAGGCTCCGTTACCGGGGCCACGTCAATTTCCGTCCAAAAATTCCCAATTTCTCACAAAATGAAATTAATATTCTACTTAATCCGATGCCTCAAGAATCAGGTCAATCGGATGTCGGACGGAAAAGAAATTGACAAAAGAAACAATTAGGCCAACTAATAAAAAATAAAAATCTAGATATATATAGCGCCTCCTCATGAGGCGACATGTCGCCCACGCGAGGCCGACTCCTCCTTCGTCATGAGGGCGAGGAGTCGCCTCGCGATCGGGTTAATCTACCTCGCCTCGAGGGCGAGGAGTCGCCTCACGATCCGGCGAGGTTCAACCTCACTTCATTCCTTTTTTTTCCTATTTCCAATCCAAATTTCCAACAACAATAACTCTTAGCACACAAATCGGAAAAATACAAACCATAGCTTGTTGGAAAGATAATGAAAAGCTCTACCATTCTCATGAAGACCATAAAATCAATTTCACCCTTAAGGGTGTCAAAATCCTTCAAAGCTACTGCCTACTCAAATCCCATTAAAACAGAACAGTACATTTCAAATTCCTTAACTCTCTGATTCTTCAGCCAAAATTACCACATAAATATGCTCAATAAGTTCACAATGTCATCTACAACTTTCATGAACAACCCAAAATCAAATTCCATTGCTAAACAAGTCAATTAATTCAGTCAATGTTGCTGTCCCTGAAATCATTCAATTTGAGCAGTAAACTTATAACAAGCATAACTCCCTGTACACAAGTCAGAAAAATCTGAACTTTATATCCCTGAAAAGAAAAATCCTTGAACTTCAATTTTCATGAAGAACTCAATTTCCAATTTAATTTCTAACCATTTCAAAACTGTCATGCAAGTTACTGCCATGATCAGCAATTCCTAACCTAATGCAGGATCAGTTTTTGCAAAATCATAACTCCCAACTCTGACCTCTAAAAATTATATGCCATATTTCATTTTCAAGATAATGTCTTCCTCTACAACTTTGCAGAAGATCACTCACACCAATTCAATCCACAAAAATTGCTAAAATTGCTCCCATGCAGAAAGCTCACAAAATCAACACTTTAACTAGGTTTCTCCAAAAAGCATAAAACCAATCAATAGTAATCAGTTCATAACTCCCAATATACAACTCGAAAATTAGCAAGATCAGTAGCAATGGAAAGCTAACTCAATATGCATCAACTTCCATGAAGACCATTCTCCTAATTCCATCTCAATTAATTTAGAAAATCAGCAAAGATCATTGGGTATGGTTTCGGTTACTGTTCACAGGCAATAAAATAGTAACTTTCCATGCCAAATTTCAACCTATTAGAGTTACAATTTGACCACACCTATTTCACACAAAATGTAGCTAACATCCCAAAGTTTAGTTGGGAACAAACCTCACCTCATTTACTCACCTATACAATTAGTTATGATCAAAACAGTACAGTAGGTCAAATATCAATTTTCCAGCTTTACTTCTATTTACTCCGCTCATTCCAACACCTTCCTACATCCATAAGCATCTCAATTGGACACAAAATCAGTCCCTATATCATTCATACATTCACTAGACCAATAATAAAATTTGGCAGCACTAAACTCTTAAGTTCCATGCAAGATTAGTCATCAAGAATCCATTCAAAATCAAGCTAAAACATTTCTAAACCACATCATTCATTTAGCCTAACACAACATACCCTTATACCCAACAATTCACACTAAAATTTTCATGACATGAAGGCATCATAAATCATGATTCATGAACAAGAACTTCCAATCAATGCAATTACTTACTAATTCACTCATTAAAAGCATAAGTAAAGCTTAAACCATAACTTACCTACTCAAGCCTTCCTCTTCACTACTACCCCAACCTCTCCACTTTCTCTATGTTTTAGACCTCATACACGCATCATCATGGGAAGGAGGTTGGAGGTTTAAGCTTATAAGGAAAACAAGGAGAGTAGCAATTTATTAAGGAGGAGAAAAAGAAACAAAGAAGAAGAAGAAACCTACGAAGGGAAAGGAAGGAGAAAGCACCATCGATGAAGCAACAAATTGCAAGTAAAAGTGATTTTCATACTTCCAAGGAGAAAGGAGAAGAGTCGTGGAAGCTTGTCCAACTATTAGATAGCCATTAATAATAAGACAAGTAGGCAAATTCTAAGAAAAGACAAAATAGGCTAAAACAAATTAATAAATAGAACCCTAATGCAATTTGACCCATTCTAGTCCAATGGCCCTAATTTCAATCCCAAAATAATATATCCAACATTACAGTGCCATTGGATAGAAATTGCCATCAAAATCAATCGGTTCGCTTGACGATTTTTTTTCCATTCGAGAATTTTCACGGAAAATTCCGTAAAATTCTAAAAACCCTTAAAATAGAAAACAATTTATGGCGCTCGAATAATTTTTCAAACCCATTAACCACGTTAATCCTAATAAAATTGTCTGAGGCACGCAAACCGGGAATATCATGTATGCATGCACAGTAAGTTCATGTGCGCAATTGTGATTATGTAGCAATCCTATTATGCATGAGCAGTCCCATGAAATCCCAATCTAACACATCCAATACCAATTTACTATTCTACCCTTCCAAAGAGGGGTGGGATGTTACAATTCCCCTCCTTATAAAAATTTCGTCCCCGAATTCTCACCAACAGCTCACTATGACCGTTATCAAATGACCCTACATGTCCCATACATTATTCCACTCAATGATTCATTTTCCGAAAGGTCACAAGAACTACATTTAGTCATTGTTCACCACTTCTTTGGCTAATTCACAAGTAGACGACTCAACAATGTCGTCGGTTATGCGATCTCACTATCTTAACTATCTCACTTGCCAATTCCGTAGTAACCACTACCTTTAGTTCCGATGCTATGAATCAGTTCATTTTATTTTATTTTATTTTATTTTTCAAACTGTTCATTTATCATATTTTCTCAATCCAATACCTTTTTCGCCAAGAACATGTAAACTAATTTGTGTTCCATCGATACCCTTTTTATCACTTCGAGTACATCTTGTCCGGTGATACTTATCATAACCTCCTTTATCTCGTCCCGACGACTCACTTTCCTTCGGTACCAATACAATGACATTTAGATCCATTTCGCTATAACCAAAGGATAATCTACCTAATGCAATCATTCTTTATAATCCATTGTCTCTCTGTTCAAATTCAACTCTCTTTAGACAATTCATCATGCGGTGTAGCAAAGATATTCCTACAAAGAATCGAACTCTATAACACGATCATACTCAAGCATTTTTCCCGTTGAACATTCAACTTTAATCAATAATCACTTCATTCTATACCCACAATTATTCAATTTCACTTTTCGCATATGATTACTAGAATGTCTAGCTTCGATTGCTCAATTTCTTTGCTCATCAATTCCTTTGTTCAATCCCGACACATGCTTATTTTTTTTTGAATCATTCAATACCATTCTCCGACACAATTGACTCTTCAGATTCGGGATGGGAAATGAGTTTGCTTCCTAACTAGTAACCTTTCTTACCTCTATCCAAAGATCACTAGATCTACAACCTTAATTTTCCAAGAATACTTCATAATTACCCGATAATCTACTTGACATTCTTTGAAAAATCCCAATATCTATAATTGATCTGTTCATTGCAGCATTATCTGTTCACTATTTGAGCTTAGTAGTCGAATTGTCTGCTTATTTCAAAGAGTCATTTATGCCCGCCTTTTTCCTCGAATAAGCACAATTGTATCCTTATAGGAATCTAAAATCTCCAAGGCTTTAAACAATTTCGATCATAGAACCAATACCATTTATCAAAATCAATTCAATTTATCTTATACCGCTTTTAACATATTGTCTCATTTCATCACACACCGCCCACTCTCCAAGGATATGCTTATCATCGTGATCAAATTCCTCAATTATACATAAAGTATATATATATATAACACTACATTACGTCATTGTCGGTTTTCCTTTAGGACTTTTGTCTCTATTCATTTTCTCTTTTCAATTGATTTTCCGTCATCCACATCGATGTATGCCAATACCTAGTCATCCGTGATTGGACCTCCATAAATTTCACTTCATTTGAGTATTTCACTTCACGATTCGGGACTATTTTATTCTTAGTTTCAAATCTAGATTTTCCAACAGCTTTACATCACATATGGAGCTCTATTCACTTCACATTGCAATAAAATCATCTCAAATTAAAATTTCACTCATGTTATTGGATACTTTACATTTCCATATACACAATCTGAGATAACTTCAAGTATGAGATATGACTCAATTTCACTTTTAATTTTGTCCATATATCTTTCCGTTAAACCATTAGTCTTGCTACCATCTTAATATTGTTCACGAAAGTCTCATCACCAATTAGTGTCCCTAATTGCTTTAACTTTACGCACTATCTCGCCGTAACAATTTTATGCCATAATTTAAAAGATCGTAACATTCCTTGACTAAGGTTCCGTGTGACAATCACCTAAACACTTTCTTTCACACTTATTCAAGAATCTATACCTCAAAGATTTTATCCGAAACCTATTAGTAACCTATACAATTCTGACTTCCATAAGACTCCTTTCCGCTTATGCTAATTCTCAAATAAATAAATGATGCCATAATCATTTCTCATTTCCTCTCATAAAGGTACATTCAGTCCTCACTTTAACCTAATTTAAACTTTACATTTATAACCACTCATGAAGCACATATTTAATCATTCATCGATCATTTCCTCCATGATTTCCATGTATCTTTCACATACATTTCATTAATCATGATCAATTTTACTGTCCAATAGGTACTCCCAACGGTAAATCGACTTGAATGTGACAACTCTTTTCATATCACTATCATTGTTCCATTTTTTTTTTCATTTCCTTAGTTTCATTCCCATAGTATTCATGTGTCAACTTGACCTTTTAAGGTCATATCCACTGCTTATACAATATCATCTCCTTATTGCTACGTATCTCTTTATTTTCCTCAAACAATCTATAATAGGGCATTCACAAATCCCCAAAATACGATTAAAATCGTTGATACAACTCCATTGTATCTCTATCTATTTACCCATCCAATTACCATTTCAGATCTATATACATCTTTTCAACCAAATCTAGAATTTCTCGATACACAATCGGTAGAAAATTGTCACCTGTCTTTTCCTTACCATCCTTTGATACTAGTTTCCAAACTCTAAGCACAATATTCGTGATAACCATTTCAGTCTCACGCTTAGGTGCTCATAATCATAACCGCTTTCCCCAATTCATTTCAGTTTATCTGTACACTTTTTATCTCACCATTTCTACTTTTTCTTACCCTACTAGGCACTTTGCTCTTTCGGTTCTAGGTAGATCGTTACTTGCATAATATTGACCTTATTATCTCGCTATCTTCATCTACCTATGATATCTACTGATATCATACACAAATGCAGGCACTCAATATCTGCCTGATCGGATCATCTACGTTTTACTCAGTTCCAATGTTTCCCATTTCATCGCATATACAGTCAGAGCTCTAATTACTTCGTCATCCGGACTTTTAATCACACTTAGCCTACTATAACTATTATGCTTCTCCTATCACCAATCGACCTTTCCAAATTCTAGACATATTCATTTTTCGTCACCATAATATTGCCATTTTAATCCGAATTCATTAATATCACTTCTTTCCTTAATCGCCTAGCCAACACAGCCCATTCTAACCACAAGACAATATCAATCTCCTTATCCAATTTCCCTTTTCCTTTCCTAATTTCTTATACACTTCTGTGGGTTCATCCTTTAACACGCCTCATTTTTTTCTCACTTAATCACTTGACACGTCGCACACGTAGGATTTCTACCCGTGCGACTCAAACTAGGGATCGCTTACCACGGTCGCAATAACACGACTCAAATGCATGCACCCTATGTTTCAGATCGCCCAGATACATTACGTATCATGGGCTTTGATACCACCTAAATGTAACACCCACTCCCCGAGTGACCCGAACCCGATATCGTTGGTGATATTCGAGTCCGTGCCCCGCGAGGTGGCGTATTACATCGATCGATTAAAACTCAAGATACTTTTTTTTTTGGAAGCCATTGATTCCACGTTAGCGCGACAAAAACAATAAGTAACTAACACCCATGTTCATAATAAACCGGTTTAGATTATTACAACCATCCGAGAATAATTTACAATCACCAATGAGTAAAACATTAAAACCAATATGGGCTCAGAGAAATATAAAGCATTGTTATACGTTGATTGCGAACACAATTTGATAAGACACTAATGCGTATACCGGACTGATCCCGACCTCTATCCTTTATCCGCTTACGGTAGACATACTCCGTGTCAAACGGGTATTCTTCAAGACCTGAAAATAGATGCAAATTTTGGGTGAGTTTTGCGAACTCAGTGAGTGACCATCATCGATGGTCCATCCAATCACATAACATATAACACATACTTTCATTTTCCATTAAGTCACATGTCATATTCCCTATCATACCTCACATTCACATACAGTTTCATATTTTCATTATGTCGATACAATGTCATCTTCAATATAATCAAATTGATCATTCAATCAAGTTTATCATTCCCATTCAACACACAATGTCACATTCCCATTCAATACGAAGTTGCAAATCCATTCAATACAAGTAATTCAACCAATCACATTCCGTATAATCAAATCAATCATGTTATGCATATGTGCATGAAACCCACTTTCCATTTAATTACTTTGTTGTGACCGAGTGTCTAAACTGTCCCTGCACTCCAATAGATATCGGGCTCATTGAAACTGTCCCATATAGGGCTCATTGTGAATCGTCCCATAAAGGGCTCATTGTAAATCGTCCCATAAAGGGCTCATTGTAAATCTGTCCCATAAAGGGCTCATTGTCGTTGAGCCTCGAGGCTCAATCGATGTCGAGCATGAAGCTCTTTACTCATTGTTGACTACTCTGGTCACAACTCTCATTATCTTTCATAAATTCATGCGATGGAATGTCTTATGCATATTTGCATGCACTCACCAATCATAGTTACTATCATCGGACCGTAGTCCCATTCGACATCAATTAAGAAGTCACATTTCATTTATGTGCAATTATGCATGCAAGACATTTTAACAATCTCAATATATACACTTAGGTCATCCCATTCACATTCAAGGAGCACTTCAATAACGCAATTCTAAATACTTAATTACTCACCGGACCTCTGCGGAACCCATATTTAATCACAATTAATAAAATAAATCAATACTCATTCAACATATAACAAAAGCAAATAACCAATAAATAAGACCATCTAGGTCTACTCACAAGATTTCCAGATTTGCATTGGTTTCCAACTTCGACAATGCCTCGAGTGCGGACATTTATCCCAAGACTACAAATTTATGCCATATGGACACATTAATCACTTTGCATTCTCATTCATGCACAAATATAGAATAAGAACAATGTATGTTCATGATATTCCTGGCCTTAATCTAATTTTTTTTCAACAATAAAATCCAGAAAAAATTAGAAATTCAATGGCGGACGACGGCATGATTCGGACCTCTATAGGTCCCCAATTAAACAAAATAAAGATTAAAGGCTCCGTTACCGGGGCCACGCCAATTTCCGTCCAAAAATTCCCAATTTCTCACAAAATGAAATTAATATTCTACTAATCCGATGCCTCAAGAATCAGGTCAATCGGATGTCGGACGGAAAAGAAATTGACAAAAGAAACAATTAAGCCAACTAATAAAAAATAAAAATCTAGATATATATAAGCGCATGTCGCCTCATGAGGCCGACTCACTCCTTCGTCATGAGGGCGAGGAGTCGCCTCGCGATCGAACCAATCTACCTCGCCTCATGAGGGCGAGGAGTCGCCTCGCGATCCGGCGAGGTTCAACCTCACTTCATTCCCTTTTTTTCCTATTTCCAATCCAAATTTCCAACAACAATAACTCTTAGCACACAAATCGGAAAAATACAAACCATAGCTTGTTGGAAAGATAATGAAAAGCTCTACCATTCTCATGAAGACCATAAAATCAATTTCACCCTTAAGGGTGTCAAAATCCTTCAAAGCTACTGCCTACTCAAATCCCATTAAAACAGAACAGTACATTTCAAATTCCTTAACTCTCTGATTCTTCAGCCAAAATTACCACATAAATATGCTCAATAAGTTCACAATGTCATCTACAACTTTCATGAACAACCCAAAATCAAATTCCATTGCTAAACAAGTCAATTAATTCAGTCAATGTTGCTGTCCCTGAAATCATTCAATTTGAGCAGTAAACTTATAACAAGCATAACTCCCTGTACACAAGTCAGAAAATCTGAACTTTATATCCCTGAAAAGAAAAATCCTTGAACTTCAATTTTCATGAAGAACTCAATTTCCAATTTAATTTCTAACCATTTCAAAACTGTCATGCAAGTTACTGCCATGATCAGCAATTCCTAACCTAATGCAGGATCAGTTTTGCAAAATCATAACTCCCAACTCTGACCTCTAAAAATTATATGCCATATTTCATTTTCAAGATAATGTCTTCCTCTACAACTTTGCAGAAGATCACTCACACCAATTCAATCCAAAAAAATTGCTAAAATTGCTCCCATGCAGAAAGCTCACAAAATCAACACTTTAACTAGGTTTCTCCAAAAAGCATAAAACCAATCAATAGTAATCAGTTCATAACTCCCAATATACAACTCGAAAATTAGCAAGATCAGTAGCAATGGAAAGCTAACTCAATATGCATCAACTTCCATGAAGACCATTCTCCTAATTCCATCTCAATTAATTTAGAAAATCAGCAAAGATCATTGGGTATGGTTTCGGTTACTGTTCACAGGCAATAAAACAGTAACTTTCCATGCCAAATTTCAACCTATTAGAGTTACAATTTGACCACACCTATTTCACACAAAATGTAGCTAACATCCCAAAGTTTAGTTGGGCACAAACCTCACCTCATTTACTCACCTATACAATTAGTTATGATCAAAACAGTACAGTAGGTCAAATATCAATTTTCCAGCTTTACTTCTATTTACTTCCTTTCATTCCAACACCCTTCCTACATCCATAAGCATCTCAATTGGACACAAAATCAGTCCCTATATCATTCATACATTCACTAGACCAATAATAAAATTTGGCAGCACTAAACTCTTAAGTTCCATGCAAGATTAGTCATCAAGAATCCATTCAAAATCAAGCTAAAACATTTCTAAACCACATCATTCATTTAGCCTAACACAACATACCCTTATACCCAACAATTCACACTAAAATTTTCATGACATGAAGGCATCATAAATCATGATTCATGAACAAGAACTTCCAATCAATGCAATTACTTAATAATTCACTCATTAAAAGCATAAGTAAAGCTTAAACCATAACTTACCTACTCAAGCCTTCCTCTTCACTACTACCCCAACCTCTCCACTTTCTATGTTTTAGACCTCATACACGGCATCATCATGGGAAGGAGGTTGGAGGTTTAAGCTTATAAGGAAAAACAAGGAGAGTAGCAATTTATTAAGGAGGAGAAAAAGAAACAAAGAAGAAGAAGAAACCTACGAAGGAAAGGAAGGAGAAAGCACCATCGATGAAGGAACAAATTGCAAGTAAAAGTGATTTTCATACTTCCAAGGAGAAAGGAGAAGAGTCGTGGAAGCTTGTCCAACTATTAGATAGCCATTAATAATAAGACAAGTAGGCAAATTCCGAGAAAAGACAAAATAGGCTAAAACAAATTAATAAATAGGAACCCTAATGCAATTTGACCCATTCTAGTCCAATGGCCCTAATTTCAATCCCAAAATAATATATCCAACATTACAGTGCCATTGGATAGAAATCTTCGCTACCGAAAATCAATCGGTTCGTTGCTGAGCGATTTTTTTCCGGTCAAGAATTTTCACGGAAAATTCGGAAAATTCTAAAACCCCTTAAAATAGAAAACAATTTATGGCGCACTCAGAATAATTTTTCAAACCCATTAATCACGTTAATCCCAATAAAATTGTCTGAGGCACGCAAACCGGGAATATCATGTATGCATGCACAGTAAGTTCATGTGCGCAATTGTGACTATGTAGCAATCCTATTATGCATGAGCAGTCCCATGAAATCCCAATCTAACACATCCAATACCAATTTACTATTCTACCCTTCCAGTAGGGGGTGGGATGTTACACACCATCACTTCACACAACGTTGGACAAGTTGGGTTTACATAAACTCCAACTTGAGGAGGGGCTGTTGGATTCACAAGAAAAGTCAACACTAGCAAACGACACCACATAGAAAAATAGCAGGACACCTCATTAATTCTATTTTGTTCTTTTTTTAACTATTCATCATTATTCTTTGTCCTTATTTAGGTACTACAGGTTGGAAATTGCTAAGTTTGGTACGAAAGAGTACAGAAAAGAGAGAGAGAGTATGAAATCAAGTGTATATATATCTTCACAAATCATGAATAAAATTCATTCCTTTCTCACAAGTTTCAATCCTTATTATTGTCTTCTACACAAAAGCGTATGCAAAAGTAAGGGTGACCTTTGATATTTATCACTAGTGGTTCTTTATTATTCTCTTCGAGGCTACTGTTGCTTCCAGCAATACTGTATAATTTGTTCAAACTTTATCTTATATTACTTGCCAATTCATTCAATTCCAGTTGGTTTTCCTCGATTTCTATTGTGGCACACCAAATTATGTTTCATATGGTGTTTTTTGGCAATGGTGGTCGCAATCTTTTGCACATATTCATTACTTGGAACAATACATATGGCCCAGAAGATGACTTGGACAATGATCTTAAAGCAAAAATGGCACATTTCATAATTAATGATAACGTCAAATCAATAACAGTCAAATATTGCTATCCGAAGACTTGTTGCGATGTCAAGTGTGAGCATGAATCTCACATTGGAAAGAGATGAAACTGGTGAAGGATATATAAGTGAAAATGACCCATAAACCTAAAGCCTTAAGGTTTTGGGTTGAAGTGTGGTGTCAAAGCCCATGATTATGTTCTTTTACTAGACCCATAATGAAAATCTCCCATAAAAGTGGGCTTTTCAAATCCAACAAAGTGGTATTAGAGCTAGAGCCAGAAGCCCACTCTTCTTTCTTCTTTTCGTTATGCAGGTGCCATTGTTATATCAACACAAACCAGAAAATAATTATGTCAGGGTCTTCTAACACGCCCCAACTATCAACGCCAGTCTTTGTGCACAACAAGCTTGCTATAGTTGATGCATCCTTTTGAAAGGCATCTTCCTACTATGAGACTTGTGCCATACGTTGACGTCTCTTTGAAGACAAAACAGTAGAAGTAGTCACATACTTAGCTGCATAAGTAAGGATTTGAACTCAAAATCTCCCAGAAGAAGGAAGAACATTGCTACTACTTAGCCACCACCAAAAGATATATACAAGCACCAGAAACTGTATTTTAAAGGTGTTCCACAGTAAAAAAAAACCAAGATGAATGGAATGTTACCATTTCAATTTTCGAAACTTAACAAGGAGAATTATGAAAATTAGTGTATCAAAATAAAGGCAATGCTAGGATCACAAAATGTGTGGAATATTGTAGAAAAAGGCTACAATCATCCAGAATGTGAAGCAGCGTTAACGATAGTGGAAAAGGAAGCTCTACAGAAAGCTAGAAAGAAGGATCAATAAGTGCTCACTCTTATTCATATGTGGTTAAATGCAAATATGTTCAAAAAGGTGTCTATTGCAACTATGGCAAGAGAAGCATGGGAGATTTTATAGAATTGTTTTAAAGGAAAAGACAAAGTAATTAAAGTACACCTGTAGACTTTAAGATGTGACTATGAAAATCTCAAGATAAAGGATTCTGAATCTATAGAAGAGTATTTTGGTAGAGTCTTGACTATTTTGAATCAATTAAAGAGATATAGAGAGCCGATGGAAGACGTTTGAGTGATTGAAAAATTTCTTCAGTCGCTAATTTTAAAATTTGATTACATTGTGACTGCCACTGAAGAGTCAAAGGATTTGGATTCGATGTCTATAGATCACCTTTTGGGTTTGTTACAAGCCATGAAGAGAGATTGAAGAAAAGAGAAGAACCAGATGCTTAAGAGTTACAGGCGAAGTTAAATTTAAATGAAAAAAAAGACAATCAACATTAAGGATGTAGTAGAGGACGAGGAGGCAGAGGTTATGGTTAAGGCTAGAATCGTGGGAATTGTGGAAGAGACAGAGGAGGCAGAAATAATTTGAATGACAATGAAGGGTTAGATTTTTAGCAACAATATCTAAGAAGACGTGGTAGAGGTGGATCGTTTCAATGAGGTCATGGTCAAAGATCCAATATACAATGTTACAATTACAAAAGATTTGGTCACTATGTAGCGGAATGTAGATGGAATTCAAATGAAGAAGAAAATGAAAATTATGTTGAGGTTGAAGAAGATGATGATGAAGTTTCTGCCTTGTTATTAATGTGCAATGGTGACAGAGAAAAGAGTGAGGAGTCTTGGTATATGACTCAGGAGCCAGCAATCATATGACTGCTAATAAAGATTTATTTTGCAGTCTTGATGAATTTATTAAAGGCGATATTTCTTTTGGTGATAAAACTTAAGTTCCAATCAAAGGTAAAGGAGAAATTTTGATTAAATTGAAGAATGGAGATCATTAGTTTATATCTCATGTTTATTATGTTCCTTCTTTGAAAACAAATATATTGAGTATTGGACAACTTTTGGAGAAAGGCTATGAAATACAGATGAGAAAGAGTGGATTGGTCATGCAAAATGGAAAAGGAAGATTGATTGCAAAAGTGCCAATGTCGAAGAACAAGATGTTAATTCTGAAGATCAATAAAGATAGTCCCATATATTAAAAGCTACTACGAATGATTTGTCATGGTTATAGCATCTTAGGCTGAGCCACTTGAATTTTGTTGGGTTGGAGCTATTGTATAAGAAAAGGATGGTATATGGCTTGCCTTTTATAAGTCATCCTGATAAAATTTATGAAGGTTGTATGTATAGTAAGCAGTCTAGGAGGAGCTTTTTAAAGGAGTCTCTATCTCGAGCTACACAACCACTCAAATTGGTGTACGCTGATATATATTGTAACATCCCATCACCGATGGAAATGGTAAATTGGTAATTTGGAATGGGTTACGAGTGTGTAAACGTATCTCGGCATGGTCGTGCCTAATATGGCCTCCATATATGCAGAAATTGAAATTTTTGCATATGCACATGATTGTACATGCATTCATGACATTTTCCTAAGATCTGTGTTTATTGTGAAAATGTGTTATTTGTGTTTGAAAAATTAATTGGAGTGGATTTTGTGTGTTTCATATTTTAGGAATTTCAGAATTTTTCTAGAATTTTTCGGTACTTGCCCTGATAAAAATTTCTAACTGACTGACTGAGAGGGTTTCCTGTACTGAAAATGACTGACCAATGGCACTAGAAAATTATAGACATGATGTTAGGATTTATTGAGTTAAGCCATTGGAGTTTAATGAGAAATTGGAGTAGAATTTGGAACCGGGATAAAACCGGGACAAGTGTCACTTGCCTACTTAGTCCTACAATTTAATTGGTTATATAAATAACCTAAAGTGATAGTGCTTCCACGACATTCCAAGTTTGGAAAGATTAAAGTCCCACTTTAATTGCTCCTTCCTTCCTTCATCGCTAGCCTTGTTCTTTTTCATTGGTGTTTTGTCCTATTCTCCATTAAGTTTAAGGGACAAGTGTCCTCCTTCATTAATGTTCTTGTCTTATTCCATGCATTCTTTATGACATTTCTCCTTGGAATGACCTAAAATTGACCTTGAAGCTAAACTCTTTCTTCATCTGTGGCTACTACTCTTCTCATCCTTCGTGAGTGGTTGTTCATTCTTCATACACGAGCTTGTCTTGTTAGGTTTCTTGCTTCTCCTTCTTCCTCCACATGTAAAACCAACCTTGAGTCTTGTGACGATGATGCTTTGTGTATGTGTAGTGAAGAGGAGAATTGGTGATTTTGTAAAAGGTGGAAATAATGAAGAATGAAAGGCTTGTTGAGGTAAGATTATGTTTTAAGTTGTGATTGTTCTTTTAAAGCATGAATTGTGATGTTTGTGCTTCTAATTACATGAGAAATTATGAAGGTTGTGTTCGCCAATTGGGATTAATTAATCAAGTAAATGTCTTAATAAATTTGTGGTTAAATTCTTGGTTAAATGGGATAGTTATTGATGTGGTATTGATGCTTGCATGAAAGGAGTAGAGGTTTGGTTGAAATCTAGAAAATGGGTCTTGTGTAGGTTTGATTTTGCTAATAACTTTTGATAGGGTTGTCGAATTGAGCTGAGGTTTATTTTAAATTACACTTAAGAAGTAAGGCTAGATTTCATATGAGGAAGTTTTGTCCAATTACGACTTTAAGGATTTTAATTTTGGCATGCAAAGTGAATTGTGAGGTCTTGTGTGAACAGTGCAGAAGCTTGATGACCTGAAACTTTGATGCATTTTCTAAATTGATGTAGGGTGAATTGGTGAAATTAGTCTTAATGAAAGTTGAATATTTTGTGCTAGCTTTCTAACGCCACTAAGTATGATATTTTTCGATGTGTAAATTGAGAGTTATAGTGCATTAATGTTCAAGTGGAAATTGACCTTTGTTGAGCAATGCTCTAAGTGAATAGGTTTTGGGCTGTTTGTGTTCGATATTTATTTGGGACTGTAAATGGGGAAATTGGCTTAAGTAATCTTCTGGAAACTTGTAGAGGATTGTTGTAGCTTTCTAATGAGATATTTTATGAATTTAGCATATCTGGATTGAAAGTTATGAATTTTTCAATTTCGGATATGCTTTAGGTTTTATCTTTGTTTGAACAAGTTTAACAGACAGTCATATTAATGGACAAATTTGAACTAGTTAGTTAAGTAAATTGTCTACAGCCCTTCATAAGAAGTGTAGCTTGTTGTCGATTTTTTCAGGATATAGAGCATGTAATTTTTTGAACATGGGATTGAAAGTTATGAAATTTGGAAGAATGTGTTGTCTCTGAGCCCTTCATAAGAAGTGTAGCTTGTTGTCTGATTTTTTCAGGGATATAGAGCATGTAATTTTTTGAACATGGGATTGAAAGTTATGAAATTTGGAAGAATGTGTTCTTGTTGAGAATGATTTGGATAAGTGAAGCTTTGATTGAGAAATTGAGTTGTTTAATGAGGATTTGGCTTTCAGTTTGTCATGAAAGTTGTAGCCCTTGTTTTTCTCTTTTGATAGACATAAAATTTGGAATTTTTAGCTAAGGGGATAAAAAGTTATGATTTTTGGTAAAGTACTTAACTGTTGTGGCAATTTTGTGATTTGGCAGTGTCTTTGAGTGCAATTTTGACACCCGTAGAGGTGAAATTGATTTGTGTACCCTTCATGAAATTTGTTGGGTTTTCTGAGAACTTTCCACCGAGACCGAATTTGGAATTTTTAGACACTTGTGTAAATAGATAAGGGTTTTGAAAGAGGAGAAGGTAGTTAGTGAAAATTGGAAATTTGAAAAAAAAGGAAATTTGGGATTTATGTGACCTAATTATTTTTTTTGTCAATTACTTTCACATCCAACGTTCGATTGACCTAAATTTTGAGGCATCGGATTTGTATAATATTTAATTTCGTTTATTTGTAAAATTGGTAATTTTTAGAGCCGAAATTGACGGGAATTGGTTAGGTCGAAGTGAGGGGACCGAATAATGATTTTTCTGATGCGTGTTTTATTTATAATTGGACCTATAGAGGTCTGAATTGAGTGATTTTGGTGTCAATGAGTTTATAATTTTTAGAGGAAAATTTGATGATGGGAAATTGTGTAATAGTGTCGGGAATGTCACGAACATGCATTGTACCCCTTTTAATTTCTACATGTGCATTAGTAAATATTTCTGAGTGTACATTGGGTAACGTTTGAATATTTGGACTGTTTAGAGGAGCATTTGGAACGTCACCCCATGGACGTTGCCGAGACTTCCAGGCTTTAGCTTCAGAAGCAAAGGTGAGTAACTTAGATGGTTCCTCAATTATTATTTGGTTATATTTCACACTTATACAATTGTGGAGAATAATGGAGGGACTCTTGCGTTTGTTTGTGCCAATATTCCGGACCAAAGGTGTCCGATGTATGTGGGGATTATGACATAGGAGTGTTTTACTGGTGATTGTGATTGGAATGTGATTGTTTGTGAACCAATTGTATGAATGTGTTAATTGGGATTATAAATCGTGATTGTGATTATCTTGTGAATTGTTGTGAAACAATTGTTTGAATGTGATAATTTGGATCAATTGTGATATAATATTGTTTAATTGTGACATGCATTCCATGCATGAATGCATGATCGATTAATGAGAGTTGTATTTGGAAGCCACCGCAAGAGCTAAGCTCAGCGTTTATATTGGGCCTCGAGCCCCATAGTGATCGAGCCTTTGGCTCAATGATTAATCGTCCATATTGGGACGATTCGAGCCTCGAGCTCACCGATTAATGCGCCCATATTGGGACAGTTTAGGCGCTCGGTCACAACCCGTAATAAATTGGAAAGGGTCATATGTGCATTACATATGCATTGGATTGCATTTTTTTTGAATGAATGAAAGGGTAACTGCTTTGTGATTTTGTGTATTTCTGAATGTGAATTGGGCAACAACTGTCTTGTGTTTGAATGTTTTACAAATTCAATTGGGTATAGATGTTTAAGCAAATGGCATGTGGCACATTGTCTATGTTCAAGTGCAATTGTGCAATGTGCTTAATTATGCAACAATGTGAAAATATGTGATATGTGAATTATTGTGTTGCATGAATTGAGTGAACCATCGATGATGGTTTCTCACTGAGTTCGCAAAACTCACCCAAAATTTGCAATTATTTTTCAGGACTCGAAAGAATACCCGTTAGGCAGCAGGCGTATGACATCTGTTGGTTAGTAAAGTAGAGAAGAGGTCGGGATCAGTTCGCGTCTGCATTATTGTATTTTTATTTTCTGAATTTTTGTATTACTGATGAAGTCAGTTTGTAAAGTTAACAGACTGAAATAAATTGTGTTTATAAAAAGGGCCTCGAGGCCAATGAATTGTTTATGTAAATTGTTTTCCGCATAATATGTGATGTGTATGTATGTGCCTTAATTAAAAAAAATTATACTAAGTTTTGACTGAGTGATGTAGCACGCCACCCTCGCGGGGCACGGACTCAGATATCACCATCGATGTTGGGTTCGGGTCTTGTGGGAGTGGGGTGTTACATTTAGGTGGTATCAGAGCCCAGAAGTATTTTCTTATATGGGTCGTTTTTGAAATATGGGTTAAGTTACATTTATTTAAGTCATGTCACGGCAGACAGTGACGACTGATCCCCAATCTAGCATATGAGTCACATGCATGAGCATGTATCAATTGTTTAAGTTGTTAGAATAGTGAGGAAAATGATGTATGTTAGAATGTGATAAATGGAAGTTTTGGATATCATGGAACAAGAAAAAGTGCATGGTTCGATATGACAAATAAAGATTAAATTGGTATTGGTGGATGTATTATGAAATACAACAGCAGTGTTATACTGGGGTATATCCTTGAATGTGGGATAGATATGAATAGATAGTTGTGGATTGATAGAGGAAAATAGATTTCAAGTGTATAAGTGGATGAAAATAAAATGTTCTATGATCTAGAGAGGCTACAATTTGGTTTGATTACCGTAATGAGAGTTTCTGAATAAGGGTTTATGACTTAGAGTGGGAAATCAAGAATGGGTATACATCTATGATTTTGGATTTAATTGTGAACAAACATGGGTATGATGAAAAAAAAATGAAATTTTTTTTTTGGAATGGAAGATACTGACAATGGTTGATGAAAAAGTTGTCAAGGTTCAGTTGTTTTACCTATATGAATGCACATCTGATAATGGGAGCACCATGGCACGTTAAACTATTAAGCATATATGTATCATATGTGTGGAGATGATATGGGAAGCAATCAGTGAGTTAGTGGATAATTGCTAGGCATAGTTCTTATAGTTTAAAGTTCAATAAGAGTTAGCATAAGAAGTGAAAGTGCTTATAGTGCTTCATTGGGAATGAATTGAGATTGTTAAAAAAAAAGAAAGAGGGACATGACCATGGCAACATCCTCACGATCGAGGACAGGTGCAAAAAGGGAAGTGTTGTTAAAAATTAAATGAGATCAAGGTATCCTTAGCGTAAGTGACTAATTGGTGAGTTGTCCTACATCTGTCTCTTGATAAGATATAATGATTTTGATAGTATATACTTCGATGAGTCTTATTAAAAAGGATGTTCTGCTTATATGAGTCATGGCGTAAATTGATCTCCATGGGATATTATGGATAGCTAAAATTGATTTCCTAGGGCACTGAGAATGGCTGACAAGAAATGGTGATGACAGTTGATGAGTAGGAATTCCATGAGCGGTATCTATGAAAGTAGCAAGAAATCTTCTTTCAAAGAAGAATTTCCCTGAATTGGGTTAAATCGATCAGATGATTCTATAAAAAAATGAATGATCAATGAAAGGACAAATATGAGATAAATCTGAAATGAATTAAAAGTCATTATGGAAGTCCTAATCCTAGCGAAGACTCAAGCGTAAATGGTAGAATATGCTACTGAGAAGGTATGCATTATGTTGATGAAAAGAATTCGACTATGTAATCGGTTTATTGGACATTAAAGAAGCATAAATTGCAAATATGAGGAGACATGAGTATAGGTTCACGTATATTTTGTGTAAGTATGTTCGGGAAGTACAAAGTTGATATGATGAATGCATTATCAACCCAGGGAGTAACGATTGCAAATAAATTGAAGTATGTGGAGAAACTAGTGTAAAGGAACAGACGTCGGAACATGTCAATGTGAAACTGAGAAAAATATAAGAGAATTTTTCCTCATTGGGCAATCAGATACTTAAAGCTTTATGAGAATCAATCATGGGTATAAGGAGTTTATTATACTATTGAAGAGCAGAGTGTCTCAATTGTGTTTCGATTGGGTAGTGACTATGATCATTATATATCTAATGTAGTTGAGAAGTGAAGAAGAATATTTTGCATAGTTGAAGAAATCTTATATCATGAAAGTTTCATAAAAGTGAATCTTAGCTTAATCAAATAAATTGTGGGTGAACTAGTATTCAAACATGGTACATCGGAAAACTTAATGACGATACGGAGTATGGTGAAATGCGAAATTGTAAGGGATACATATGGGATTTGGAGTTATTTAAAACTAGTTGTATAGTGGATACGTCCAGAAGTTGTTAAAGGTTTTTTGTTCTTAGCTCTTTGACAAAAATATTTGAGAAAAAAAAACGTGTGAATCGTATGACTGATGAATGTAAAAAGAGACATTTTGAGAGATTTACAATTCGAGTATCGATTGTATCACTTTCAGTTGGAGATTTTGCACTATATAACGAAGTGTCCCAGTAAAGGTTAGGATGCAATGGGTTGAAGTAGTGTAAAGTGGTTTATGTGCCTAGGGACAAGTACAACCTCGTGGGCTACATAGTGATTGATGACTTGAAATTTGTTGTACTAGGTATTGCTTTGAAAGCTTGGAGGCACAATTCGTATAGAAACATTTTGGATATATCTATGAATATGCAAATCGATAACGATTGATGTATTTCGTGAGTATGAAGGAATTGAAAAGGATTATGCAATTGAGTACTTCATAATAAAGCTAGTGCTGCAATACAATGTAGTGAATAGAAAATTCAATAGCAGAAGATCATAATTTGGGCGATAAGGGTATTATACCTAATGTAATACTGAGTACTAGATGTCGACCTAACAAGGGGACAAAAAGAGAAAATGTTATTTCTGATTGGTTTAAGAAGTATGTGTAATACCAACTAAAGAAACTGTTAGAGAAAACAAAAGTAACAACTGAAGCTTTATGTACATCGAAAGAGTAATTGATGGTTTAGAATGTAAAATCGAATGATTATATGTTCGAATAACCAATGACTTATTATTGGAGACAAATGTAAACCGACATTTTGGTTTCATAAGGACATGAGATTAATGTATAGTTCAGCTTGATTGTGGGAATAACAATCGATATATTGGTGACACCATTCAAATCGTGTATAAGGGGTTTTACCGCAAAAAGGAGTCGTTCACCCCTATATTAAAGTGAACAGGGCCTAAAAAGAGTCGAAGACCATGATTGAGTTGAGATAATAATGATGAGTGAAATGAAACTGTAATAGGGGTTAAGTGATCCAAGTAATGACAAATGTGTGGAGTTGATTAATATTGAGGTTATAGAATCTTACGAGATTAGTGTTTGAACACTAAAGAGATGTAATCTAGTAAGCGAAAAATGAAATACTTCGAAGAGTATCACCTCGGCTAAGATGCACTTAGATTGAGATAAAGGAGTATATAGGGGAAACTAAATTTGACATAAAGTGGTCCATATGAAACTATGGCAAAAATCGGACAAAGGCAGTATGAGTGATTTGTATTGTTATAAGTCGATATATATGGTATTGAAATTGAAAGTAACATATTGTTTATCTTTGAAACTCAAAGAATGACATAATTGAGGAAGTATACTATCCGACGGAGAATTGATAGAAAGATGACACGAAGCGGAATGAGCATTACCCTACCTTCTTGAGTCAAAATGAATTTCGAGAACGAAATTTTTATTAGGAGGGGAGAATTGTAACATCCCATCACCGATGGAAAGGGTAAATTGGTAATTTGGAATGGGTTACGAGTGTGTAAACGTATCTCGGCATGGTCATGCCTAATATGACCTCCATATATGCAGAAATTGAAATTTTTGCATATGCACATGATTGTACATGCATTCATGACATTTTCCCGGCATCTGTGTTTATTGTGAAAAATGTGTTATTTGTGTTTGAAAAATTAATTGGAGTGGATTTTTGTGTGTTTCATATTTTTAGGGAATTTCAGGAATTTTTCTAGAATTTTTCGGGGTACTTGCCCGGACCGAAAAATTTCTAACTGACTGACTGAGAGGGTTTCCTGTACTGGAAATGACTGACCAATGGCACTAGAAAATTATAGACATGATGTTAGGATTTATTGAGTTAAGCCATTGGAGTTTAATGAGAAATTGGAGTAGAATTTGGAACCGGGATAAAACCGGGACAAGTGTCACTTGCCTACTTAGTCCTACAATTTAATTGGTTATATAAATAACCTAAAGTGATAGTGCTTCCACGACATTCCAAGTTTGGAAAGATTAAAGTCCCACTTTAATTGCTCCTTCCTTCCTTCATCGGTAGCCTTGTTCTTTTTCATTGGTGTTTTGTCCTATTCTCCATTAAGTTTAAGGGACAAGTGTCCTCCTTCATTAATGTTCTTGTCTTATTCCATGCATTCTTTACGACATTTCTCCTTGGAATGACCTAAAATTGACCTTGAAGCTAAACTCTTTCTTCATCTGTGGCTACTACTCTTCTCATCCTTCGTGAGTGGTTGTTCATTCTTCATACACGAGCTTGTCTTGTTCAGTTTCTTGCTTCTCCTTCTTCCTCCACATGTAAAACCAACCTTGAGTCTTGTGACGATGATGCTTTGTGTATGTGTAGTGAAGAGGAGAATTGGTGATTTTGTAAAAAGGTGGAAATAATGAAGAATGAAAGGCTTGTTGAGGTAAGATTATGTTTTAAGTTGTGATTGTTCTTTTAAAGCATGAATTGTGATGTTTGTGCTTCTAATTACATGAGAAATTATGAAGGTTGTGTTCTGCCAATTGGGATTAATTAATCAAGTAAATGTCTTAATAAATTTGTGGTTAAATTCTTGGTTAAATGGGATAGTTATTGATGTGGTATTGATGCTTGCATGAAAGGAGTAGAGGTTTGGTTGAAATCTGGAAAATGGGTCTTGTGTAGGTTTCAGATTTTTGCTCATAACTTTTGATAGGGTTGTCGAATTGAGCTGAGGTTTATTTTAAATTACACTTAAGAAGTAAGGCTAGATTTCATATGAAGGAAGTTTTGTCCAATTCTGACTTTAAGGATTTTAATTTTGGCATGCAAAGTGAATTGTGAGGTGCTGTGTGAACAGTACCCGAGCTTGATGACCTGAAACTTTGATGCATTTTTCTAAATTGATGTAGGGTGAATTGGTGAAATTAGTCTTAATGAAAGTTGAATATTTTTGTGCTAGCTTTCTAACGCCACTAAGTATGATATTTTTCGATGTGTAAATTGAGAGTTATGGTCTGTTAATGTTCAAGTGGAAATTCAGCCTTTGTTGAGCAATGCTCTAAGTGAATAGGTTTTGGGCTGTTTGTGTTCTGATATTTATTTGGGACTGTAAATGGGGAAATTGGCTTAAGTAATCTTCTGGAAACTTGTAGAGGATTGTTGTAGCTTTCTAATGAGATATTTTATGCGAATTTAGCATATCTGGATTGAAAGTTATGAATTTTTCAATTTCGGATATGCTTTAGGTTTTATGCTGTTTGAACAAGTTTAACAGGACAGTCATATTAATGGACAAATTTGAACTAGTTAGTTAAGGAAATTGTCTCTGAGCCCTCATAAGAAGTGTAGCTTGTTGTCTGATCTTTTCAGGGATATAGAGCATGTAATTTTTTGAACATGGGATTGAAAGTTATGAAATTTGGAAGAATGTGTTGCTGTTGAGAATGATTTGGATAGGCTGAAGCTTTGATTGAGAAATTGAGTTGTTTAATGAGGGATTTGGCTTTCAGTTTGTCATGAAAGTTGTAGCCCTTGTTTTTCTCGTTTGATAGACATAAAATTTGGAATTTTTAGCTAAGGGGATAGAAAGTTATGATTTTTGGTAAAGTACTGAACTGTTGTGGCAATTTTGTGATTTAACAGTGTCTTTGAGTGCAATTTTGACACCCGTAGAGGTGAAATTGATTTGTGTACCCTTCATGAAATTTGTTGGGTTTTATGAGAACTTTCCAACGAGACTGAATTTGGAATTTTTAGACACTTGTGTAAATAGATAAGGGTTTTGAAAGAGGAGAAGGTAGTTAGTGAAAATTGGAAATTTGAAAAAAAAGGAAATTTGGGATTTATGTGACCTAATTATTTCTTTTATCAATTACTTTCGCATCCAACGTCCGATTGACCTAAATTTTGAGGCATCGGATTTGTATAATATTTAATTTCGTTTATTTGTAAAATTGGTAATTTTTAGAGCCGAAATTGACGGGAATTGGTTAGGTCGAAGTGAGGGGACCGAATAATGATTTTTCTGATGCGTGTTTTATTTATAATTGGACCTATAGAGGTCCGAATTGAGTGATTTTGGTATCAATGAGTTTCTAATTTTTAGAGGAAAATTTGATGATGGGAAATTGTGTAATAGTGCCGAGAATGTCACGAACATGCATTGTACCCCTTTTAATTGCTACATGTGCATTAGTAAATATTTCTGAGTGTACATTGGGTAACGTTTGAATATTTGGACTGTTTAGAGGAGCATTTGGAACGTCACCCCATGGACGTTGCCGAGACTTCCAGGCTTTAGCTTCGGAAGCAAAGGTGAGTAACCTAGATGGTTCCTCAATTATTATTTGGTTATATTTCGCACTTATACAATTGTGGAGAATAATGGAGGGACTCTTGCGTTTGTTTGTGCCAATATTCTGGACCGAAGGTGTCCGATGTATGTGGGGATTATGACATAGGAGTGTTTTACTGGTGATTGTGATTGGAATGTGATTGTTTGTGAACCAATTGTATGAATGTGTTAATTGAGATTATAAATTGTGATTGTGATTATACTGTGAATTGTTGTGAAACAATTGTTTGAATGTGATAATTTGGATCCAATTGTGATATAATATTGTTTAATTGTGACACATGCATTCTATGCATGAATGCATGATCAGTTAATGAGAGTTGTGACTGGAGCAGCCACCGAGAGCTACAAGCTCAACGTTTATATTGGGCCTCGAGCCCCATAGTGATCCAGAGCCTTTGGCTCAATGATTAATGCGTCCATATTGGGACAGTTCAGAGCCTCAGGCTCACCGATTAATGCTCCCATATTGGGACAGTTTAGGCGCTCGGTCACAACACCGTAATAAATTGGAAAGGGTCACATGTGCATTACATATGCATTGGATTGCATTTTTTTTGAATGAATGAAAGGGTAACTGCTTTGTGATTTTGTGTATTTCTGAATGTGAATTGGGCAACAACTGTCTTGTGTTTGAATGTTTTACAAATTCAATTGGGTATAGATGTTTAAGCAAATGGCATGTGGCACATTGTCTATGTTCAAGTGCAATTGTGCAATGTGCTTAATTATGCAACAATGTGAAAATATGTGATATGTGAATTATTGTGTTGCATGAATTGAGTGAACCATCGATGATGGTTTCTCACTGAGTTCGCAAAACTCACCCAAAATTTGCAATTATTTTTCAGGACTCAGAAGAATACCCCGTTAGGCAACGGGCGTATGACATCTGTTGGTTAGTAAAGTAGAGAAGAGGTCGGGATCAGTTCGCGTCTGCATTATTGTATTTTTATTTTCTGAATTTTTGTATTACTGATGAAGTCAGTTTGTAAAGTTAACAGACTGAAATAAATTTTGTTTATAAAAAGGGCCTCGAGGCCAATGAATTGTTTATGTAAATTGTTTTCCGCATAATATGTGATGTGTATGTATGTGCCTTAATTAAAAAAAATTATACTAAGTTTTGACTGAGTGATGTAGCACGCCACCCTCGCGGGGCACGGACTCAGATATCACCATCGATGTCGGGTTCGGGTCTTGTGGGAGTGGGGTGTTACATATATGGTCCTATTGCACCAGGTTCATATAAAAAGAACAGGTACTCTTAATTGTTTATTGATGATTATACTGGCAAGGCTTGGGATTATTTTTTTAAGGAAAAATATGAAGCATTTGAAGTGTTTAAGAAATTTAAAGCTCGAGTTGAGAATGAAAGTGGTTATCTAATTAAAACAATTCGGACTGATTGAGGAGGTGAATTCACTTCGAATAAATTTAATCAATTATGTGAGTATCTTAGTATTCGACATTCTTTGATGGTTCCTGTTGGATCCCGTTCCCGGAACCCAACCTCGAAACAGTACCATCATACTTACCTGTAATCCGATGGAGTTGCCTTAACCTTCATCGATTCATCTTCTTGCTTTGATACCACAAATGTTGGATCCCGTACTCGGAATCCGTCCGTTGAACCAGAACATTGGCGAACATCACAGAAATCGTGAAGCTTACAATCTCGTGCCATTCCTACATTCCTTTTCCATAACACATCTCGTTGCGGTATATAAATACATATGCATAACCAAAATTTACAATCCAAAATCATATCATAATCATAGCTCCCTCGAGTAAACTAAATTCTTACTCGATCGGTCCGTACACACAATTGCGAACTTCCACTAGTTATCAACCATACAATATCCACTTTCATCAAAGAATAAATTTACAAGTTCTCATGGCATACTAAGCCCTGATATATCGATTCTAAAATTTCCAATACCAATGCAATTGAGAACAATACAATAAACACACATAGAAATCGAAACCTTCACTTCCTTCACCCGATCTTCTTCTCATCACTGTGGATGGGAATGAAGGGGTTGAGCTTATAGCTTTCGTGGGTAACAGGTTTATAACGAAGAACAAGCAAGACCTTTGAAAAAGTTCATTTGTTGTACAAAAATCATAATAAGTTCATAAAACGCTTTACTCCCAAATTCTCAGTCAAATCCGAAGTTCTGAGTTCAAACCCATAGTTGAAAAGTGTCATTGCATAGTGAAAAATATTATCACATCAACACAATATGTTCAATCAATCATCAATATCAAATGCTCAAGTTATGCACATACTTGACAATTCATAGATGCAATGCACAAACAAATGGCTCGAGAGTTCGATCCGGATAAACCGAAGTTAAATTCGTAAATAAAACGAGTCCGATTTCTCAAGGATCTTGTGGCCTCAAGCGGGCAGCCGGGAGAAGGCTATATGTCGACGTGCACGTGACTCTCTCCGTAACTCTCTTACCCAAACAAAGCACATAATCCATTCGTTTCATGCTCAAAGCATGTTATCAAAGCTTTCATACTTTTCATGCTCTATTCTTTCTTTTCTGAATATACAAAATGCCATGAAGTTTTCCAAGGCATGACATAAAATGTTCAATGCATTTTCATTTCTATTTTGAAATTCATCAGAAAAGTTCATAGGCTGAAACATGTAGAAATTTTGCAAATCATTCAATAGAAACAAAACGATATTTATGAAGTAATTGAAATCATTCTTGATTTGGGAGAAAACTTTAGTGGCTCATTGCTAAATAATAAACATGAAACCCACCTGAAATCCTTGCTCGAATACATGCTTAAAAGATACCTCTCATCTTGATCCTCTTGCCTTCCTTTATTTCCTTAATCAAATGCATAATTTCTATTCAAATAGGAATACAAATTAGGAACCCAAAAATCACACATTCACTAAGATAAATTCTAACTAAACCCAAACTCTGCCAAAATCTAAACATTTGGGTCACTTTTTCCATAAAAGTCCTCATTGTCTTACATTTCTATTGACTCCAAAAGCATTCGATTTGGTTCAAAAACCCGAAAGTTATACCCCAAACAAAACAAGAATCTATACCCAACTTCTGACCAAACTTTAAGATTCTTATAATCTGATTTTCAATTTCAGCGCTTTATAAAACTTGTAGAACTTTGACTCTATTTTCCAACGAATCAAAAATCACCTCATTTGGATATCTACACCAAAAGATATACCCAAAAATATATCAAAAATCATTTTTCGGAAGGACTGGGGGGGCTCGCCGCGACGAGCACAAATGTGTGCGTCGCGAAGTGCACATTTGTGCGCCGCGGCGTGCACATCATAATGTGCACGCGACATCACCATTTTCTCCATGCGCATGGCAGTGCTCTAGCGACGTCATGACGTGCAGGTCGAGTTGCGACTCAAACTCCATTTTCTGCATTTTCTGACTTTAATCTTTACCCAAAATCAGATGCAACACATCTAAACCTTAGATCATGTCTTATAGTACATTTCTAACCCATTAACACTTCAAAACAACCACAAATCATAAACCCAAAGAAACCTATCCATTTTTCGTGAAAACCCTAAAACCACCGATTCTCACCCATTCCACATCCTTTAAGTTTAATCTAACCATAACAAGATTAAGCGAAGCAAAACTACCCTAAGCACTTGAATCTATCGAAATCGCTTAGGCTAGCAAACCCTCTTTCTCTTCTTTTCTCCAAGCTTACGACACTCTCTCCTCTCTTTTCTCCTTCTTTTCTTTTCTTTCTTCTATTTTCTTCCTTTTCTAACTCTTTCTTCTTCTTCTCTTAATTTCTACTTACTTATCAAATGTCCATCTTGCCCCTTTCACTTAAACCTTAGACCTTCTATCCTTAAGTGCCATGACCAAAATACCCTTATACATTCTTACCATTTTTAATACAACCAAACCATAAAATAAATTCGACCAACATTTACATAGCAAATAGGTCCAAAATTTTATCCATCAACCCTCATAATTATTTAAATCATGCTTAATGCAATACGAAAACAAATTCAGAGGCCAACAGTTCCTAGATCATCTTAACAAAATGGAGTTATGGAGCGTAAAAATATAACTATTCTTGACATGGCTCGTAGTATGCTGAAGAGTAAGAGGACTCTAGAGAAGTTTTGAGCTGAAGCCGTAGCATGTGCGGTGTATTTGAATAATCGTAGTCCCACAAAGATTCTAATGCATCCATAAGAAGCATGAAGTGGAAGGAGGCCAAGTATTTCGCACTTAAGAGTATTTAGAAGTATTGGCTATGTGCATGTTCGTGATGAAACAAGAAACAAGTTGAATGATAAGAGTTAGAAGTTCATATTTGTTGGCTATGCTAAAAATTCAAAAGGTATAAATTTTATAATCTTCAGAATGGAAAAACAATCATTAGTAGAGATGTTGAGTTTGATGAAGGAGGCTCATAGGAGTGGAACGTACTACAGGATGAAAATTATGAATTTCTTCCTTTGTTTGACAAGTTTTTGGATGCAGATAAGTCCTAGAATCAAATTGTTACTGATATTATATCGCGAACTCCTCCACGTGAAGTTCAAACAACTTAAACATTTATGCCTCCACAAAGCTCATTCGAGAGGCCACATTGTATGTGGATTTTAGAAGAAATATATGAATTAACAGAAGAAATCAATGATTCTACTCTGTTTGTTTGTTAGTAGATACGGAACCAATGATGTTTGAAGAAGCTATTAAAGATGAAAGATGGAGATTTGCTATGGACGAAGAGATGAAAGAAATTAAAGAGAATGGTAGTTGACAATTAATAGATCTTCTAAAAGGGAAGCAACTTGTAGTAGTAAAGTGGATTTATAAAGTGAAGAAAAATTCAAAAGGAGAAGTAGAGAAGTATAAAGCTCGAATTGTTGCAAAAGAATTTACTTAGAATTGATTATGATGAAGTCTTTAATATAGTTTTTCATGATAGAAGTAAACATATAGACACAAAAGTACTATTTTATAAGAGAATACATTGGGAACAAAGAGATTCAATTAAAGCATGTGACATCTAAAGATCAAGTTACTGATATGTTTACCAAAGCTTTAAAATTTGAAGATTTTTGCAAATTGAGAGCTATTCTTGGAGTCATTAAAGGTTGAATTACAAGTTTAAGAGAGGGTGTTAGAAAATAAACTTGAATTATGATTATTAGAGTCCTAGTTGGAGTTATTAGTTAGAGTCCTAGTGGGAGTTATTAGTTATTAGTTATTAGTTATAAGTTACATTGTTTAAGTTAAATAGTAGTAGTTTAGTTTATCAAGATTTGGTTTTGTAAAACTATATTTATATGGGCATATTTCAAGTTTTAGGTGGCAGCAATTTACCTTATAATATAGAAGATTTTTTTGCCTCTATTCCTCTATTTCTTTTTCCTCTTTCGTATTTTTTGCTGTCCAATAAGGGGTATAAGAGCCGATGGTTCAGCAAGGGACGACCGTAGTTGGATTCCGTGGTTGCCTCCCTATGAAGAAGAGTAAGGAGACTCCTGGTAAGACCAAACTAGTGGAGTAGAAGTGCTCTTGATGATGTCATATACTCGAGCTGCTAAGAAAAAGGTTTTCACTCAAGGGAAAGTCCAAGTCCGATGTGAAAGTTCACACTTGAGGGGGAGACTGTTGGGATGTCAAGTGTGAGTATGAATCCCACATTGGAAAGAGATGAAACTAGTGAAGGACATATAAATAGAAAGGACTCATAAACCTATAGCCTTAAGGTTTTGGGTTGAAGCGTGATGTCAAAGCCCATGAGTATGTTCTCTTAGTAGATCCATAATGAAAATCTTCCATAAAAACTCTTAAAATCCAACAAGAAGACTATGCTTCCCTTGAGTTTGCGACTTTTGAGGCAAGGAAAACTATCCTTTTTGTCACGAGTGACCCTTCTATAGTTGTGAATGGTGTAGGCATGCTAAGCATATCTGCAGTGGGCGAAAACGATAACTCAACAAATATGGGATCAGGTGATACTAGTCTGCCACCTTTCGAAGTTGTCATTGATACCTAACTCTAGACAAACGTACACAATGATGATGCATCTATGAAAAGGAATTGATCTACGTCTTCGTTCCTTTATTTCATAAAGATATGGTATATATACAATAAAAGACTCCTAAGACTGCAAGACTTCTAAAGAATAAAGACTTATAAACAATAGCCTTTAACTACGTAACAACACCTTTCGTATATACAATTCTACCTAAATTGCAACACCTTTTGTATATACAATTCTACCTAAATTACAATATCCAATACTCCCCCTCAAGTTGGTGCGTGAAGATTTCAAATGCCCAACTTGCAAAAAAGGTGTTCAAACTAATGACGACCAAGTCCTTTTGTTAATATATCTACCAATTGTTTATTTATACACACATGGTTTGTAACAATACTTCCTTGTTGTATTTCATCCCGAACAAAGTGACATTCAATCTTAATATGTTTGATTCTCTCATGGTACACAGGATTGGTAGCAATATGTAACGCTGCTTGACTGTCATAATACAAGCATGTAAAATTTTCATCAAACGCTCCCAAGAATTGTAAAAGTCCTTGCAACCACTTCAACTCATAAGTCATGGTAGCCATTGGACGATACTCAGCTTCAGCAGAGGAATGAGATACCGTATGCTATTTCTTGGTCTTCTAAGAAATAGGAGATTTACCCAACAATACTACATAACCTGTCAAAGAATGGCGAGTCAGAGGACAACTTGCCCAATCTGAATCACAATAAGCTAACAATCTCAAATCACTATCCGACGATAAAAAAATGCCTTGTCCAGGACTTCCCTTCAAATACCTCACAACATGTAATGTTGCTTCCCAATGATCCATTATTGGATTACGCATAAACTGAGATAATACATGAATAGAATAACAAAGCTCTGGTTTAGTGATGGTTAAGTATATTAGTTGTCCACTAATCATCGGCATCATTCTGGATCAGCCATAAGTGTCCCATCAGCAAAAGTCAAATGGTGATTCTGCTCAATTGGAACTATAGCTAGCTTGGCTTTTAGTAGTCTAGTTTCTATAATAATATCAAGTGCATACTTTGACATAGAAAAATTCCTTCAGGTCCAAGAGCCACTTCAATGCCAAGAAAATATTTAAGCAATCCAAGATCTTTCATATAGAAGCATGAGCTAAGATATTGTTTAAGTTTATCTATAGCATCAACATCATTTCCAACAATTATCAAATCATCTACATACACCAACACATTCAGACAAGTAGAATTCTTGCAATAAGTGAATAGAGAATAATCTGAATAAGATTGAAGAAATCCATATCTTTTCAAAGCTGTCACTAACTTAGAGAACCAACACCTAGGAACCTATCTCAATCCATATAAAGATTTCTTCAATTTGCAAACCTTTGTTTGATCTGAGGAGGAGAAAGCTGGAGGCAACTTCATATACACTTCTTCACTCAAATCCCCATGCAAGAAAGTGTTGTTCACATCCATCTGATGGAGCTCCCATTTCTTCACTGCCGCTACAGCCAATATTGTTCTTATTGTGGCCATCTTTGCTATTGGAGCAAACGTTTCATTGTAGTCAATTCCTTCAATTTGTTTATTCCCTAATATCACTAACCATGCCTTATATCTCTCAATTGTTCCATCTGACTTGTATTTTTATCTTGTATACCCCTTTACATCCTATGGCCTTTTTGTCTGTAGGCAATTTCTCAAAAGTCCATGCTTCATTGTCTTCTAGTGCCTAAATTTCTTTTCTCATAGCATCCCTCCATTTCTCATCTTGTACTGCTTCTGCATATCCCTTAGGCTTCAAAGTAGCATTAACTGCAGCTAGAAAATATCGATGGTTTTGCAAAAATTTGGCATATGTCATATAATTGGATATAGGACAAGGAGTTATACCTGAGGAATACTGCTTAGAGTTGGGTTTAGTATGAGTGGGGTCTTTCAAACACTGAGCACTATAGGTGACAAAATCCTTCAACAAAACTGATGGTTTAGGTTGTCATTGTCCTCTTCCCAAATTCTTTTCTTCAGTTCTCTCTATACCATCTAACTTTTCATCATCCTGTCTTAATTCATCAATTTTGTCAGTACTCCCCCTTGCTTCTTCAATGTCAACTCTCTTCCTTAAGTTTGCATCTCGATTACTTGACGCAATTTTTGTGGTTATGTTTACATCCATCTCATCATCAATCACCATATCTGTTACTGGTTTAGAATTAATTTCAATAACTTTTTCTTTATCTTCAGCATATGGAAATACATGCTCATGGAATATCACATCATGCGACACAAAATATTCTCCATTTTCCACTTCATACAGACGCCATCCTTTCTTACCCTAAGGATAACCTACAAAAATACATTTTCTACTTCGCTTACCAAACTTAGCTTTTTCCCTTGTGACCTGTCTGGCATAACAAAGACACCCAAATACTTTGAGACACTTATACTTAGGTACCTTTCCAAACAAGACCTCATACAGATTCTTCCCATTAAGCAAAGATGAAGGAGTTCGGTTTATCAATTATCCTATAGTTAACACGCATTCACCCCAGAACTGAATAGGCAACCGAGCTTGAAACCTTAATGCTCTAGCCACATTTAGTATATGTCTATGTTTCCTTTCTACGCGCCCATTCTGTTGTGGCATTTCAACACAAGATGTTTGATGCAAGATTCCTTGAGTTTCAAAATAGGGTCTCAAACAAGTAAATTCAGTTCTATTATCACTCCGAACAACTTTGACTTGTTTCTTGAATTGACATTCAATCATTATGCAAACATTCCTAATTGTTTGTTCTACTTGTTTCTTTTGAAGCAACGAATAAATCCAAACAGCACGTGAATGATCATTCACAATTGTCAAGAAATAAACTGCACCACAACCTGTAGGTTCTTTGTAAGGACCCCATAAATCACAATGAATTAAAGCAAAACATTCATCAGCTTTATTATTACTTTGAGGGAAAGCTCCACGCTCGATATCAAATGTCACAAAATTCATGATCACTACTTATAGCAATAACTCTATTTCCAAATTCAAAAACCTTAGACAAAACTATCTCGCATGGGCGTCCTAACCGTCGATGCCACTATTCCTTCTCATTTCTACCACTAACTTTATTCGCTTGTACTAATGCTGTTGATTGAAAAAGGTAGAGCCCACCGCACTCGCTTTCACCGCTCCAATCGAGTCCTCAAGCTCGGTTACATATTACATAATCGATCAATAAATGTGACAATGCCTTTTAGTTTTCGCAATAATTTAGCTATATAAATTAGAGTACAATTCATCTGTGGAACAAACAAAACATGATTCACCTATATATTATTTCCTAAGCACAATTTTCCTTCTTTCACAACCACTATATTCTTTCCATTTAGTAGTTCCATAGGACATGGTGAAATATCTTGAATGTCGAATAATAGGCTCACATCACCAGTCATATGATGTGAGGCTCCTGATCCATAATCCAATCATTTAATGATAAATTTGTTTTATTAGAAAGTCGTTCCACTATGTTTGTTTTGGGCGCGCTTAACATGTCAACCAACTTTGCCCATTGCTCATCACTCAGTCCAGGGATTCCGTTGTGATCAACGTTTGTAGCATTCTTGGTTTCTTCTACTATAGCTAGAGTAGCATTTGCTGTCGCACCTCCTTGACTGCAACCTGTAGAGAACAAACGAGTTCCTCCATGACCTCGATTACCACCTTCTCTAGTCCCTCGAGGTCTGTCTCCCCACCATTCTGGGTACCCAATAATTCGGAAACATTCTTTAGCTTTATGCCCAGGATGTTCACAATGGCTACAAATCCCATTCTTGTTGTCCTTTTTGTGCACAATAGCTGCTTTAACACTTGACACTGCTTGTGCCGCAAATCCTACAACTTCTCCATGTCCCTCCTTACTTCTAGCTATATTTCTATGTCTCTCTTCTTGGATCACCATAGAGTAAACTTTATTCAAACTAGGCAATGGTTCCAAACTCAACATATTAGAATGCAAGGTTCCATACATCACATCATCAAGACCTATCAAGAACTTATGAATCCTTTCTTCTTCCCTTTTTCTGTCAAGTTCGGAAAAAATATTGTAGACGCAACGTCCAGATCGGCAGGCAAGTATTGGTTCATAATTCGCTAGCTCATCCCACATCACCTTCATGAGCCTATAATATGTCATCACTACTTGCCCTTGTTGTTGACAGGAAGCAATATCAATTTTCAATTGATGGACACAAGGCTCCCAATGGAGAATCGTTACTAAAGATCCTCCCATAGATCCTTTACATTCTCCACATATGTTATGGTAGAATGCAAAGCAAGTTCAATTGTATTAAAAATCCAAGCCACCAGCATCGAATTCACCATTTACTAGTTTTCGATTTCAGATGAATCTTTATTTGGTTTCTCTACACTCCCATCAATAAATCCAAGTTTCTTCTTTGCTCGAAGTGCAATGCGTATGGATCTCGCCCATTCTTCATAGTTTTCTCCTTTCAATTGAACATGAGATATGATGGTTCCAGGATTATTTTAAGGATGCAAATAATACAATGAGGTATTTATTTGCCCCTTTCCTAACCCTTCTTCACTTTTATGCTCTTTTCCATTAGCAATGGCTCTGATACCATGAAAAGGAATTGATCTATGTCTTCGTTCCTTTATTTCACAAGGATATGGTATATATATAATAAAAGACTCCTAAGGCTGTAAGACTTCTAAAGAATAAAGACTCCTAAACAATAGCCTTTAACTACGTAACAACACCTTCCATATATACAAATATACCTAAATTGCAACACCTTCCGCATATACAATTCTACCTAAATTACAATATCCAATAAAGCTTATGTGAAACGCTCACACTTGCGACAATTCCTCCACAACTGAGTAGTGTAAATTGAATAATCAACATACAACTTGAAGGAATATTGCTAGGATCAGATGTAGGAATTAAGTTTTTCCAAACCTAGACTCCAGGTTTAGCAAGGCATGCGGAAAGCTGGCAATCAATGCGAGCTTCCACAAAATGGTCCCCTTCATCATTACGGTCAACTGTTGATTCATCATCTCTGAGCCTCCCCGCAAATGGATAATATTGAACTAGTGTTTCAGAGAGCCACTTTTGTAGGGAATGAGACCTTTTGGAGGAAGTTGGAAGGATTTCATCATGATTATTTAGGTCAACATTTGAGTGGTAGAAGAAAGCTATAGTGCCATATAAAATGACTGTGATGTTGGTCCCAAAAAGAAAGCTTGAAGTTGATTAGGGGTAGGAAAAGATGGTTTGATTGCTTACTTAGAGATAATTTCAAGCTTTTTCGTCAACATTTTCTCTCCTATTGTTGTAGATTAAATTTCTGAAGATAACGTACTCATGATTTTTCTTCTTTGTAAAGAATCATGTGGCCTACATGTTTAGTTTTTAAAAAAAATTTATGAAACATAAAGTATAAGGACTAAATATAAAACAACCGAAGATGATCCTACAAAGAGATAAATAATTTACTGAGTAGATTAGGTTTGGAATAGATTAGCCAAATAGGAGTACACGATGACAAAATCTCTGTTAAAATTCCACAAATGTGATACCACCTGAAAAAGTAGAAACAAAATACAATTAACTCCTTTGTTTGAAAATAAAAGAAATTATATTAATCATAGAAAAAGCTATCACACCATTACAATGAGTCACATTGTTAAACTGTAATCAGTATATACTGAAGTGTTTATAGAGAGTTAAATTGATCAAAAAAACAATGAATTAGACTTCCAGTTGTTTTCAATGCATTGCTAAGTGTACTATGCTTGTTGTTATGAATGCAGCTCAAATTCAATTGACGATGTGTTCAATGATCTGATATTTTCCTTCTTCGATTTCCTTGTATAATCTCTTATTTCTCTCCCTTCAAATGGAGTAGATGGTGGTAGTAAAAGATGTTTTAATAAGTGTTCCATTTGGTTTGCCTGGCTTGGTCTTGACAATAAACATGTTAAGTGTCTCCCTTCATTCAAAAGTAAACCTGGGTAGTTGTAACATACTCATTATCCTACTCCAGATTGCCTGGGTGTAGTTACATTCAAAAAATAAATGATTCTGACTCTCTGTTGTAAGTTTACATAAACAAAAATGGTATCATGCCTCAAACCACATACCCTTGGTTCTGAGTCGCTTTTAGATTACTAACCAAGTGAAAATGGAAGCTTTCAGGTTTAAAGATTATTTTCAAATAATATTAGACCGAGGAACCCCTTCAGCATCACTCGATAGTATCTTATGATTGGTGCTATTAAGAAATGTACCTCTTTGGTTAGGCAACTAAGTGATGATGTCCTCTCCCATTACATTAGGAAGAGGAGGCAAGTATTCTGAAAGTAAAGAGAAACCTCTAAAATTGCTACCCTATTCTCGATTGTGGTTGAGTGAAGAAACCCTCGCATTCAATGGGATATGATTTCTGAGTGGTGCTAATGTTGCTCTCTAAATAAGTGGACTATAAGATGTCCAATTATCAAACCAAAATCAAATGCTTGCACCATTCCCTAACTGATGCTTAATGTAAGGATAGACCAAGTTTCTCAAGTTAAGAATGTACTTGAAAGTTTAGGAATATTCTCTAGAATTTTCCAGTTGCCGAAAACTCTGATCCGGAAGATTATATTCATTTACCCACTTGATCCATAATGCTTTTTGGTCATTAAAGGGTCACCATATTCTTTTGCATAAAGAACCTTTTGCATTTGGGAAATTGAAATAACTCCGAGTCCACCTTGCTTCTTTGTTAGAGTAATGTCACTCCATTTTACCTTGGCCTTCTTACCATCTTCTGTTTTTCCTGACCACAAGAACGCTTTAAGAATTATATCAATGTCCTTGTTAACTTGTTTAGGTAAAACAACATGTGTAGACTAATAAATATGCAAACTATTCAATACTAAAGTGATGAGAGTCAACCTTACTGTCGTTGATAGAAACTGATTATACCAAGCATTGATCTTTTCCTTAATCTTCTTAATCAAGGGAATTAAATCAACAAATTTGGGTTTGGCGGTTGTAATTGGCACTCCCAAATATTTGAAAGGAGGGATGTGTAATCTGAAACCAACAATGCCAGTGATTTCCTCTTTATTTTGCACATATGAGGATATATACATATTGCTCTTCTCCAAGTTTACCTATAAGCCAGACCATTTTGAAAATATATACCAAATATGTTTCAAAACTCTGATAGAGTGAGTGTTTGCACCACTAAGTAGCATCAAATCATTTGCATAGATCAAATGTGTTAACTGGAGTCGTCTACAGTTATGGTGGAAGTGAAATATGCCATTATTGACAATAAGTATCTAGATGTCCCTTTACCTTGCCTAATACCTTTGATTACCCTAAAAGGAAAAGATGGGATGTCATTCACCATTACACTGTTGGACTGCAAGGATCCTCTTCTCTCTTATCACTTATTGAAATCATTATAGTTTCCTATTTCAGACTTTTTAAAAATAGATTGGAATTACGATGCTATTATTAGGTAGTCTGCCTTTACATTTAAGTTTTTGGCCTCAGTTTATTTTTGGGTACTTCCATTCACCTTATGAATTTTTATTTTCCTTTTCTGCCATTATGAATAAATTTGGACTGGTTTTTTGTCAACTTTTCAAGGTTGAGGATGCAGATGACATCCAAAATGTACCTGCATCTGTGAGCAGCGGATCTGAGGTTAAGGATGAAAAATCAACTAAACATGATATCCAACGTGAGGGTGTAAAAGAAACAGGTTCTACAATCGACACTTCTGAACTGCCCCCTCATACTATTCTTGGAATGCCAGCATTATCGCCAACAATGGTAGGGCATTGTTGCTCCATTTTGCCAACAGATTGTGTTTTTCTTTACAAGCGGAATAGTCATGTGATGATGATTAATTTGTAGGACCAGGGTAACATTGCCAAGTGGAGGAAAAAGGAAGGAGATAAGGTTAGTTTGCTATCATGGCTTTTCTTTTTTACTGCTATATTACTTCTGTCTTCTTAGAACCAAATCACCATCCCATGTCTTCTTTATTCTCCCACTTTCAGATAGAAGTTGACAATATCATATGTGAGATAGAGACAGATAAAGCTACTCTTGAATTTGAAACTCTTGATGAGGGGTTGCACTGCTCACTCTATAACCTATTTTTCTTATATACAATACTAGTACACATCTTCTCACTATGATCAGCAGCACCATCTTCTCACTATGATCAGCAGCACCACAGAGGTAGCTTGTGTGTTTATTTTATTTAGATTTTATTTATTATTTTTTTGTCTCTTGGTGTTGTAAGTTAGTAAGTTACTTCCCCATTGAAAAGGGTGAATTGAAAGGTTATAACTTTTAAGTGCTTGATTTCTCTAATATTAGGTATTAATTGTTAATATTATTATAAGGGAACTAGGCATATTGATTTGGACTATAATATGGTTGTTGAATCCTTAAACCAACCAAGGTTTGACAACTATAAGGGTATATGAGAGATGGAAACTAAAAATCTAGGTATTTGTAAGAATGAAAAGGGTTTTGTTGCAAATTCAGTGTACAGATAGAAGCCAGTTAACTACAACCTTTTTGAGCTTGTTATTGTAATTAGTGCTACTACATGTGTACCCCCATAACATTTGCTTATTAGTAGTTTTGTGAAATCTATTGTAGAACTTAACATCTTATTGCTTGAGTAATGCTACATATAGGTATCTGGCTAAGATATTGGCACCTGAAGGTTCCAAGGAAGTGGCCGTGGGACAACCTATTGCAATAACAATAAGTTAGTAATTTTGCTCACGTGGTTGATTGCTTTTCGTTAAGTAAACTGGAATATTTCAACTTCTTCATCTGATACTTATTTTGTGTAGGTGATACTTGACGTTGATAAGGTAGCCTAATTCAATATTTTATCTTTCTGATCTTTTTGCAAGGTTGAAGATCCTCAAGATATTGAAGTTGTAAAGAATTCTGCTAGTGGTTCAACGAGGACAAAAGAAGGAAAGTCAGCCCATCATAAATCTAAAAGTGAACCTAGAGAACAGAAGGGCAGTTTTACAAAGATAAGTCCATCTGTTCAATTGCTGATTTCTGAGTATGGATTGGATGAATCAAACAAGACCCTTGGTTTTGTAAAAATTGTGTGCCTGTAACACATAATGAGGAAAAGGAAGTCAATTTAGATGATGTTCGTGTAGTTTTGATGACATTGAGGTGGGTTGTTTATGCCATTATTTATGATTTCTAATGTTGTTGATATGTCGTTTCCTTTCCTTTAATAAGGCGATAGGTAAGAAATCGAAGATAGAGATCTCCCCCGCTGAATAACGTAGGTGCAACTGGGAGCAAAAGTAGATAATCCAAAGAAGAGAAAAATGACAACACAAAGGGAACAAGCAACAAGCTGCAGTAAAACACTCAAGGAACATTATGAGCAGAAGGATCACTGGAACTCGAAGTGAGATGCGGAAGTAATTTAGAGCAAACTTTCTATTAGCCCGATTTTGAAGTTTGTAGTTTATTTAAAAATTTAAACAAAATTAGATTTGTATGTCCTTGCGTCTTTTAAGTAAATATACTCCTATTTTTCCAAAAAATTAAATATTCTACTTGTTGTTTTAAATTTATTTATTTATTTTCCTTTTCTTTGTTCTATTCAAAGAAAATATAAAAATTTGTATTTTAAAAATAATTATTAAAATTTAAAAATTATTAAATGGAAATTGTTTTCAAAAAGGAAAATAATAATTAAAAATGTTTAAAATTGAAGAATTATTAAATAAATAAAATTCATAAATAATATTGAATAGTTATTAAACAAATAAGATTTAAAAATTGTATTTTAAAAATAATTATTAAAATTAAAAATTATGAAATTAAAATGATTTTCAAAAATGAAAAATAATAATTAAAAATGTTGAAGAATTATTAAATAAATAAAATTCATAAATAATATTGAATAGTTATTAAACAAATAAGATTTAAAATTTTGAATTTTAAAAATAATTATTAAAATTAAAATTATTAAATTAAAATGATTTTCAAAAATGTAAAAAATAATACTATTTGCGATGTTTTTGTATAAATGTCACAGAAAGCAACATTTCGCGATGTCTTAAAAATGTCTTGGAATGTGACTTTCTACGTGGAATGTGACTTTTTGTGACGTTTTAGGAAACGTAATGGAATGTGACTTTCTGTGGCATTCCAAAAAATGTCGCAGAAAGACTAATCTTTTAGAGACGTTTTTTAAAACATCACGGAATGTCCGTGTTTTATGTGACGTTTTATGGGAAACATTGCATAAACTTTTTACGTACACCACATTTCGTGATGTTTTTTGTGACTTTTTTTAAAACGTTGCAAATTGTATTATGTGACGTTTTTTGACATTTTGTGACATTTTTTAAATGTCACAAATTGTGCTATTTTCTTGTAGTGATCCTGCATTTGTGTTGATCTATACAGAGTTATTTTGCAGTCATCTTTTCAATCAACAATATTAGTGTCATTATTGAAACCCTAACTGAGTTTGATACGAAGAACTGAACAGAGGATATATTGAATGCTATGGAGATAACTGAAATTGATATAGCCATACGAATGGATATGCCATCTCTACGTACATCCATCATCTCTACGTACATCCATGAGCTCGCGAGCTCAAAAAACAACTTATGCAGCTTGGGATTGGTTTAACAGATTATGTCTTATGACCATTAAAAGATTCATACCTGACCATCTTCTTAGTGAACTTCTGGGCCCAGACCTAACGGAGGAGTTTTTTGGTAATGTCTCCTAGAAGTACACGGTCTCACCAAATGTTGAGATGAGTGCCTTGATGAAAGAATTGTTCTCTATAAGGTATACGAGAGAAGGGGGAGTGATGGAGTACATGTCAAGAATGATTCATCTTCACAATAGATTGAAGATGTTGAACATTCCTCTTCCTGATTTCTTCATAGTTCATCAGACTTTGAATACACTCCCTCTAGAGTTTAGCAATCTGGTGATGACATATTATTTGTTGAATGAGAAATGGGACTTCAATGCTTTGATTGCCCATTGCATTGCTGAGGAAGAGCAACTCAAGCTTGCTACTCTTACAACCCTCGAAGCGACTAAAGGGAAGGCAAAGATGAAGCCCGCTAAGTTAAAAAGTAGAAAGACTAATTCTTCTCTACATACTGACGCTGGTTAATCCAGTGCTGGTAAAAGTACTAGAGACATAAAGAAGCCAGCAATATGAGGCCTAGAAAGAAAGATTGTGACCATTAAGTAACTCCTTGGCTTATCAATTTAAGAATCTAATTTGCAACAGTCGCATTAAGTCCTTGACGACTAGATTGTAGAGTATTTAATCAAGGTGCTTCCACGATATAAGGGTTCATATCCAAGATAGAGCCAAATAAAGGGAAGGAGGAACTGATGCTTGACAGTAATAAAGAAGTAGAAGTAATATCTATAGGGGATGTATATACTGAACCTTATTGCCAGGTTCATTTTGATTTTACATGACATATTTTATATGTAATCTTTGTATCAATTTTGGATAAAGAAGGTTAATTTTTTGTGTTTAATGCTTCTGTTTTAGATTTGTTGTTTAATACAAAACATAATGGTACAACTTTCTTGTTATATGGTTTCTATAGAATATTTCTTATCCCGAATTAGACATATGCCTCTGCATATCTTGTTGAACAAGTCATAAGAAGAAGAACCCTGATGAATGAAAAGTAATACATAGTGTGGCATAAAAGTTTAAGCCACATTTTTGGAGCTAGGGTTGAGAGATTGATTAAGGATATCTCAATTTTAGATTACAATGATCTGGGAATATATATTGACTATTGCAAGGGTAAGTTGACTAATAAGGATATAGATGTCAACTATTGCTTTTGACTTGTTGAGTCTGATACATACAGATATTAGAAGACCTTATATAGTTGCATTGTGCAATTTCAGATATATTCTGACATTTATTGATGATTATTCTCATTACAGTTATGTTTTCTTGCTTAAAGACTGAAGGTTGAGAACCAATTGAAAAAATCCGTCAAGAGTGTCAGATCTAACCGTGGAGGAGAATTTCATGGCAAACATGGTGTTTTAGGACATAAATAAGTATGTTTGCTAGATATATGGAATCAGTTGGAATCGTGACTTAGTTCACTATGCCCGGTAGTCCTGAGCAAAATGGTGTGTTACCAAAAGGTAATAGCACCATAAAGGACTTGAAAAAGTCAATGTAGAGCATAATTAATCTACCTAATCTTGGCCTTGCATACATTCATATTTGAGGTTGCCCTATGGGGGTAATATAATCCTTATAAAGAAAGATTGCATACTCATTCCATTCATTGCTATTTAGTAAGATATCCTGATCACTTTAAAGCTACATATTTTATTGTAAATAAATTTGGACCAGAATAGTGGAAACGCAAACAACTAAGTTTCTATAATACAATGTCCATGATGATAATGGGCCTTTTGACCCTTCAGATGATAGCAGGGAGGATACTACAGTTATTATGTACCCGTTACTTATATAATTAGATCCGATAGATCTAGGTCTTAGCATCGTGTTTGTACAGGAATAGGAACCCATACCTGTACATACAGAGGTTCTTGGAGGTATAATATCTAATGTAGTTGTGTAGATCCGCCATAGTGAAATGACCTGCCATACCATCTGATTACATAGTCTATTAGGTGAACAAGACTATGATATTAGACATGTTACGAATGTAGTTACTTTTATAGAAGCTATTTCTGGATCTAATGCGAATTTATGGTAGGATGCAATGACTAATAAGATGTAAGCCATGAAGCATAGTAAGGTTTGAGAGCTAGTTGATTTGTAATAGAACTGCAAACCTATCACTTGTAAATAAAGTTTTAAAATTTAAAGGATTTAGGGATAAAGTTTAGCAGTTTACGGGCTCACTCAGTTGCCTGATGGTTCACTCAGGGAGAAAGGTTGACTTTATATTACCTTTTCTCCCATGTCTTCTTAGGATACATTTTGAATGATTATTGCAATTATAGTTCATAATGATATTGAGTTACATTAGATGGCTATCAAAATTGCTTTCCTAAATAAAGACCTTTATTAAGAGGTTTATATGGTACAACCTGAAGGATTTTAGGATCTAGTTGGAATTGACATGGTTTGCATGTTAAACAGATCAATATATGGTTTATATCAAACTTCCTGAAAGTGATACCTTACATTTGATGAGGTTATGACCTTTTTTAGCTTCGTGGAAAATAAAGTTAAAAAGATGCTTATACTATGAGGTCAGGGGGAGTACATGTGGATGGAATATTGCTCTCATTGGATAACTTGACCATATTGCATAAGGTTAAGCAACTTTTAGTCAAAAACTTTTATATAAAGGACCTTGGCATAACATCTTTTGTCCTAGGTATGTAGATTTACTAGGACTGATCTCAACACTCATTAGCCCTGTCACAAAGTGCATACATTGAGTATATGTTACAAAGGTTTAATACGGTTAATTATAAACCTGTTGTAACATCTATCTCTCATAGTGAGAGATAATCTTTGACTAAGTATCCAAAGAAGAAAGTAAAAAGAGAGGTAATTAGGAATATTCTGTATTCTAGTGCGGTTGATAGCCTAATGTATGCTCGAGTAGTGCGGTTGATAGCCTAATGTATGCTCGGGTATATATTAGGAGGGAAATTATATTTATTGTTAAATTGTTTAGGCAATATCTGGTTAACCCAAGTTTAGACCATTGAAATGCAGTCAAGCGAGTATTGAGATACTTAAAGCGAATCAAGGATTATATGTTGATATATAAAAAAAGTCAACAATCTAAACCTCATAAGGAATTCAGATTCAAATTTAGCTATGTGTCTGGATGATCGAAAGTCCACTTAACGTTACACTTATTATTTGCAGATGGTACAATGTCGTGGAAGAATGTCAAGTAGACACGAGTGATTTCCTCGACCAAGCATGCAGAGTGTATACTATGGGGCTACTTCATAGACGGTTTAACTCAGAAACTTGATTTCTAAATTATCTGAAGCTAATTCAGTGGCTAGACCCATTTGGTTGCACTATGCTAATCTTACTGCTGTGTTGTTTAATAACAACAAAGCGTATCCTAGGATCTTAGCATTTTGAGGTCAAATATTTGACCATAAAGGAGTTGATACAGAAAAGGTGACATTAAGGTTTAGAGTATTTAAGGACCAAGGAACTGTAAGTCAATTCTTAACTAAAGGACTTTGCCTACTTGTATTTGTGATACAAGTATACAGTATGGGTGTTTTGAATTCATTAGACACTGTTAGTTAGGGGATCATTATGTTTGCTCCATGGATATTTGTACATCTATGCATTTGATGTATTATGATAGTATGATGGTTCATCAATAAAGATGATCATCATTTATCCTCAGTAATATGTCTTATCATACATTGTCATAATACATATGGAAGTCTTAAGATTTATGTCAATATTAAGCATTTAAAGGTCATTGGGCATATGCATAGATTGACCTTGAGCCTATGCCACTTAGACATATACAGTTTTTATACGGATATCCATAAAGTTTGACATGACATAGGGAGATATAAATTTTCAATCCCATAAGGGTTTTTTTAATGCAATTTAGCATTCAATTGGACAAAAGGTTTTCTCTAATACAATTTAGCATTTGGTGAGAGGAAGCAAGTTTTCTCTAATGCTATTTAGTATACGATGAGAGAAAATGGGATTTCTCTAATGCAGTCTAGCATATGAAGAAATTGAGACCTACAAACAAAAATGATATAATTTAGATCATACAGGTATCATCTTAGTTTGCCATACTTTATTTTCTCATTCATGTTAGTGAGGTATTAGATATGCGTGATTGTATTGGATTTATGTTGCACATGACATATGCATTTGATACTTTTCGATATCAAAAGCCTAACAGGAATGATAGACTTTCATTATTTTTGGATCAAATGTTTTGTTTTAAAACCTAGTCGACTAATACGGTAGCATGACTTAACTAAAATTTCAAACTATTTTCAACTTGATTCAATACCACAATTAAGTATTGTCTAGGGGGGAAGAAAGTTGGATATTTTACTTTTGCCATAAAGTTATACAACATTTAATTGCATTTTTCGATTTTTAATAACTTATCGGTTAAGTTATGTAATTTGATCTGAATAAAGATAATAAAGTGACTCAATAAATGATCTAAATCAATGGGTCGAAGTCTGAGTGAAAATGGATCCCGATCAGTATAGAATGGACCTATAACGGGCTTGTGATGGGAAAGTTCGATATGGATGCTATATACATAGTTACTCATATCACTCGTAAGCATAGGAATTTTCTGACCCGTTAAGAGAGTTTATATTTTAATAAAACTATAGAAAGATGTTGGTTGTGTTTCGGTGAGCAGTTCCCGTGAAGACGGAGGTAGATTTGCATTCGTTTCGACTTCGAAAAGTTCATTTTAAGTTATGAAATTGAAATCAAGTATTTTTGACATTTATTTATTTATTATTCTTTCACGTTTGATCTGGGATACAGAGTTAAGGTATCACTATGTGTTACATATTTGTTATCGCTCATTGATTGTGAAGAATACAATTTAATATAGCAGTTCAAAGTCCTGAAGAGTTGACATTATCTTTTATATGAAAATAGTATAATAAATTATAAAGTTCTAAACTCTTTAGATATTTTTAAAATTTTTAAGCCCAACAGTTCCGTTTAAAAATTGTAACATGACGTTTTCTCTTTTATCTTATTTTTATCATTAAATAATTCATCTTATTTCAAATAAGTAATCATTAATATGTTTATTATAAAAGATCTAAAAATTATATCGATTTGTTTAAATATTAGTTTTCTTTAGTCATATTAACGTGAAAGCTATATTTAAATTGAATTATTTAAATTTAGATTATTTAAAATTTTAGTTTAAATACTTTTAAAAATTAAAAATTTGAACTTTTAATTCTTTATAAAAGATAACTGACTTCAAACCCAGCATGAAACATATATGACAGCCTACTCGATATAAATATGCTATCTCGTTAAAGATCATTCGCAGGATTCGAAGCTAATCTTTTGTTCAAACTGAGCGAGATTCCCTACAAGACAGGGCCATCTTTGAGAACTTATCATTTATGTTTAATATTGATGTTCACTGTCTCAAAATAGGGACAGCCAGGTATTCCTTATAGTGGCGTGCGTGAGAGATTAAAATAAGAGATAACAGAAGAATTATAGAAGAACAAAATAGTTCATACTTCATCGTAAATTACGTGTATTAACTATTAGGTAAGCTTAAGATCTTGGCCACTCCACCACACTGCTTGGTGCAAAAGAACTATACTTTATTCGAGCTAAATTCCCAAACGACGCGATTTCTTTTAATAAAGAAATTGATGCTTTTAAATGGCTTAAATATCCTTCTCTCTCCATACTAAGGCCTCTATCTTATTTAGATAGGTATTTTTAAAGTTGTTTTTATCACTTTTTACAGACTGTAAAACTACTATATATTGTTAGTTGATGGTCTAGTTCTACGAATTTGTTGACTATAGTTTAGTTATATAATTATTTAAATGTATTCTTTATCTTTTATATATATGTAAATGCCTTACTTATGCAATTTCAAAAAGGAGTTTTGTCTTTTAACAATAGGTTTACTTAACTAAATTTCTATAATTAAGATTAGCAAACTCACAATCACATGAATTTAAAAACATTTTCATAAATAGCATATAAGACAATAATGAAATTGAGTTTGAACATTTGAAGGTTTTAAAATCATAATTTTGGGGTAATTGGTGCGACCAATATAGGTTAAAGTTGTTAAATTTAATATGTCGTGAATTTCCTATAACATTAATTGATGTATGGGTCAACTAATGTGCTATGTTGATCAATCAATATGCAAATGATTTGTGAATTTAGAACTTTTCACGTATATTGGTCTTTGCAAATAGTCATTGTAACAATTAGTTCTTGACTCCAAAAGCTTTTTTTTTTTTCAAAAGACTCCAGTAGCTATTAAGGATTACTATAAATGTGTTTTATTATTAACTATAGCATCGAGAAGTTTTGAGTGTCTTATACATATTTTAAATTGTTTTAAATCTTTAAGCATTATTGTTGCACACTTATGTGAGTGAGGCGCTTTAGAGTTATCAAGTGATAAAATGAGAAACTTTAAATTGTAATATTTAATTTAGGTAATATATTATTATACTTAAGGGTGATCCAACTGAAATTTAGGTTACTGTTCGTCTTGGAAGAAGATTGTAAAATGGGTCTTCTTTGTTGATAAAACTTTTATAAGGTTATTCTTCACCTTAAAAGAGAAATTATAGTGAAATTTTAAAAGAGTTTTAAGAGTGGGCGTAATCTAAGGTTGTTTACCGAACTACTATAAATCAGTTTGGATTGTCTTGTATCTATCATCTTTAAATTATTACTCAACTATTTGATTAATTTATATTAAACAATTTTCTCACCCTTATTTACATTGATTATTATTTATTGAGTACTTTGGTTAGAAAATTATTAAATTTTGTAAACATTCAATTCAACCTCCTCTTGGATGCTATTAGGGACTAAAATAAATAATTAATTAATATCCAATAAATTATTTATTATATACAAGAATAAACAATAAATCTAAAAAGGCCTAATTGATAGATAATACTAGCTTTCATATGGAAGTTTCCTATGAAAAATGAATAAAGTATTATATAGATGAAACTATTACCACAATGTAAGTGCTAGGCTAGACACCATTGCTCTTAAGGAAAATTAGTTACCCAGAGCAAATCCAGAAAAATATCCTTAGTATGAAAATGGACAAATTACAAGCCCCACGTGTTCTTCATATCCGTAGTCAAAAGCTCCTGTAACTATTTAGCATAGATGCAAACTCTAATACTATTGATAACTCTATCAGCCAATTGGTATTTCTCTTTCTTCTTATCAGTAAACCATCTATTATTCTGCTCTTTCCATATGATATAAATGGCAATCGTAAATGCTACTTTGAAAAGAGGGGCAATCGTAAATGCTACTTTAAGGTTTCCTCCATGTTGATTTATCAATGATCCAATTTAACATTTGCTACCAATTATAAATACAAAAATTACAAATTAACATGTGCAAGATTCTACTCCAGACAACCTTATTATAGGAACATTGGAAGAAAAATGATCCATATCCTCACCAGCTATAGTACACAATAAACAAGTTGTATCAGTATTTCCATATCATTGGCTCTTGGTCTGAAGTCCATTCTTGATTGCCAACCAAGAGATAAACAAAGCTCTTGGACACACTACCTTACCCCAAAGGAGGTCAAACCATGGTAAATTAGGCAACATATTAGCAAATAATTGGTAGCAAGAGTGATTAGAGAAAGTACCGTTTCAGTTTAGAGACCAAGAAATGACATCATCATTATGAAGATCATTCAGTCGTGGAAGGTGATCTAGCATGTTATGGAATCCTCTCAAATTCCCATACCATTCACCATTTATAATTAGAGATGAAACTCAAGAAATTCAAAGGCAATATGTTAATTGTTGAAAAACTAGTTGGTAAGCTAAAGGGCTTATGTCAAGCCATTTGTCATACCAAATCCAAGTTCTATCCCCATTACCAATCATATATTGTATGCAAGGATAAATAAGTTCTTTCAACCTCATCATTTTCTTAAAAATAGGAGACCCAGTTTTAGAACAATGCAGCTGCAAAAAAATTGTATGTTTCAGATAGTGTTCATGTACCCATTTGATCCATAGTGTATTTTGATCAGTGTACAATCTCCATAGCCTCTTACACATCAAAACCTTATGCATTGTAGAGATAAGAATGATACCTAGCCCTCCCTTCCTCTTTGATACAGTGACATCACTCCATTTAATTCTAGCCTTCCTGGAGCTATCAATAGAACTAGAGCATAGGAATGCCTTCATAATTCTATCCATATCCTTGATCACCTTCCAAAGAAGAGCTACGTGCGTTGTCCAATGTGTTGGTTTATGCCCTTGCAGCCAATTTTGGTTATACTTATAATTGTATAAAAATTTGTTTTATTCAATAAAAGGCATTATTTATCTTTGTGTATTTTAATTATTTAATTATTAATCATAAAAATAAAATCCCTGGAATAATTGTTATGCAATTAGAAATTATAATGTGATTATAATTATGAGATTCAAATTGTATTTTGTATTATTTCTAAAATGTTCCTAGTCATAGTTTCATCAAGATGAGGTATTGATGAAATGGTTAGACTAGCACATATTTGTTTCTTTCTTATGAAGAAAGTAATCGATTTCATAGATTAAAGTATGGAGATACTTAAACTGTTGGGACCCGATCCAGAGACCGGACTCCAACTGCTTATAACTTAACACTCTTACTCTTGCTTTAATTCCACATCTACTGGACCCGTCTCCAGAGCCCAATTTCCGGAGTCCTGAAGCCTTGTGCTTATAACCTTGCAGGGTCCCTAGCTGTAACTCCACATTCGTGGCGAGCACACACTATGTAAACACCAAAATCATAGGTTGACTTATTCATACAAAATGTAGCCTTATGTCTCAAGATCGATTTGAAACAAGAATAACCTCAAACGGAATTGTATAACTCAAGTTATGCTCAAAAAGCCTAAAAGAGCTCATACTCCAAATATGATCTCCAAACCGACCTCTCACTTACTTTAATGCAAACATTTTCAATTTAACTCCAAATGGTACAAATTTTTGTAGAGAGAAAGATACATGTCTTAGAAAACTAATGGTTTAATTCTCACCTCAATTGGAGGTCGGATGAGGGAGTTATGCCCAAAAGAATAGACTATGTTCACACCCAAAATCAAATTGAAACTCTTTTGGCGCGATTTCCATAACTTTTAATCCAGATGTCGGATTGAGTTTGTTCTTTGACCATTAGAAAGAATACATCTAGATCTACAACTCTCATGAAGACCACAAAATGAGATTAGGCCTCTAACAATGTCCAAAATCACCATCTTTCCTGTAGCTGTCCGTTAAACGGACATCCATGTCCGTTTAAATGACACATTCGGGTGAAAGTGGCCCAAATGCTTCGAGAATGTCCGTTAAACGGACATGGGCAGGCTAAGGGATGTTTTTCACCCGAGGCTGTCCATTTAACGGACATACATGTCCAACCATCTCACCTTCAACCTAACTTCATAACCACTTGAACACTTCACAAATTTATTCATTCCCAAGCCTAAACACTTCATAACCCTTCAAACTCCAAGTTCAACTCACCAACTTCACAATTTCTAGCTTAATTGGTTCATCAAACCATGAATTTAATCCTTAATCATCAAGGCTATCATAAACTCACTAGCAATATGAACATAAAAAATGACTTAAACAAATATCTTCCAAATGTCATAACTTATTACTCCAAATCCTAAAAAGTACATACTATACTTCAATGGAAAGATAACAAGATGCTCTACAAGTTTCATTAAGGATGCAAAACTCAATTCCGTCATTAAAGGAGGTAAAACTCACTCAAATGCATTGCTCTTATAATGACCAATGAAACAGTGAATTAGCCACATGAACAGTAACTGATATAGGTTTAACCCCCATAAGTTTTTATTCCTAATTCCAATTAAGGCACATTATACACCAATTGAAAGCTCTAATTTTATGCTACAATCTTCAAGAAGACTTCTTGATTCAATTCAAACACTAAGAGGGTCTAAATCACCATCAAAGGTTTTGTCAAATTTTGCAAGAATTTGACAGCACCTCATTTTAAACATTCACTATCCAAACTTCAATTTAATTCAACCTAACTTAAGGACCTACATAATAACCTCAATCTTCAATCTCTCACAACACAAACCATTCCAAATATCTCAAAGGATCAATTCCAATGGCAGCAACACACTCCTAGCATTCTAATCATATCCAACTATACATTTTCTCTTTTCTTGTCAAATCCAAACCATGCAACAATGCATTGCTATAAAACATATACAAATTGTACAAAATACATCAAAGCTCAATACTCTTGCCTTCATATGAACAATATAAGTTATTACAAAACTTTAGAGGCATTCAAGCCACTTACATCCAAATCCAAAATGTAAACTTACAAAGTAACATTTCCTCAAAATGCATCTAAAGCATTGACATACAAAGGTTAACTTGAAATACAAAAATGTCCAATTCTGGTGCAATGCCTTTAAGCTTAATTGTCGATCTTGTGCTCCTCACCTGGAGATGGGACGGAGGAGGGGGTGAGCTTGCACTCGTGGGTAACACGTTTATATCCGGTAATAAGCCAAAACCATTTAAAAACATTCATATCATAGCAATTGTGCATATAAATGCCATTATCTTGAAATACTTGATTTTTAAACAATTCATGAATAAATTAAAAACATGAAATGCATCACAAATGATCAAATTAAATAGCACATCATAATGGTTTGGCAAGTCCATAATTCATGACGAACTACACAATTCCATAAAATGGCCTTGTGTAGTCGTATACACATAAGGGAGTCCTAAAAGGAACTCCGTGCCACTTGCGGGCAGCCGGGAGAAGGCTATACACATGAGTCAACGTGCACGTGACGGTTTCTTAAGGGACTATGCTGCACCCACATAACATGTAATTCATGCATTTAACATTTCTTTGCCCAAATGGCATAATCTTGAAAAACTTGGTTTCATGTATATGACATAATTTCCAACTCACACAATTCAACAATCCAAATTTCATACCAATAATACTAATCATATTTCAACTCAATCAAAAGCAATCAATACAATACTTGCAAAACAACTTAAGGTTATTTTCAAAGGTTCACCCACAACTACAACATAGGCAATTTTTCAATCAATTTAAAGAGCCATAAATGTTCACTTCAATGTAGTTGGAAAAATCATTTATGACACTTATGAAGGAACATTAAATAGCCTATTATTCAAACATAAAAATGCCACCCACCTTTGTTCCTTTAGCTTTTAAGCTTGATCAAGAGCCTATCTTCTAACTCCAATAGATTCACTTCACCTTTATCAAACATAAAAATCTCATATCAACATGAGATGTCAAAATTTGACATTCTAAGGAGATGAAAGCATGGAATCTAGCCTATCTAACTTTACCCATACCAAACTTAAGCTATTTACACTAAAAACAATCCATAATACCAAAGGATTTCACATTTCTCTTACCTGAAAGAGAGACCCACGAATTTCTCCTTTGGCTTCTATTAAAAGCTTCAACCCTCCCTTTCCTTTGGTAGAACTCTTAGAAACTCTTCTCTAAAGCAAGAAGTCACAAAACCCCAACCTTTCTTCTTCTCTCTTCTTCTTCTTCTCTCTTCTTCTTCTTCTTCTTCTTCTTCTTCTTCTTCTTCTTCTTCTTCTTCTTCCCTTCTCTTTCTCTTAGCCGAACTCTCCCCTTCTTGCCTTGTAAGTTTCGTAGGTCTTCCCCAAATGACCTAACACAAGTTGATTTTTAACTTAAAAGCTTAAGTTCTCCTCCCAAAACTACGTAGTTTTGCTAACTCCCATTTCACTTGCAATTTGCTTTGTCCCTTCTCCTCATTAAACGACCACATGCTTGCTTCTACTTTCCTCTTGTTTTAATTTGACTCTACAAAGACTCATTTACCCCTTCTTCTTAACCTTAAACTTTAAAACCATGAGTGATTTTCCTAAAATGCCCTTCCACCATCTTATTCATTTAATTTCTAACAACATACTTCACTCTAATTTAAACATAATCCATAATTTAATTTCCATTTCTTAAGAGCTAAAACCCCATAATAATTTAGACAATACCTCAAAATAATTTAGACATGCATAAATAATAAAAAAATTCAGGGGCCAACATAAACAAGCTTGTGGGTGCTTATTAGAGAATAAGTTCACTAAACAGACCCAATTATGAGAATCCCAAATGGAACATTACTTGTGTGTCTGTTGATTATCTCATTATGATGGTTGTATAATTGATCCTTAGACTTGAGATTATCAAAGTTATCTCATGTAAGAATTACTATGTTTTGATGCTACTTATGTTCTATTCTTGAAATAGCATAATTCGGTAGTTATTGGATATAGTATGAACTATGTGGAAATAGTTGAGTAAATCAATAAAGAATTCGTCGTCCTAAAGTAATTAGGAAGAATATTCTGCTGTTCTTGATTAGTAATGATTTTGGGAATCTGTGGCCAGAGTAAATTGAAATTTGAAAAGTTGTTTCAAATATTAATTATAAATCATTTACTAATTAGCAAGAACAAATATGATTGGATTATTTAGAGTAGACACAGAATCCATACTCTAATTCCAATTGGAACATTAGATGACGAAAGGATTAATTTATACAAGATAACCATGCATAGACAAAGTTAAGTCAAACCACTTTGACATTCCTAATATTTGGGTGGTCATGACATGTTGCTAGACGTCAATCATGATCTATGATTATAAATTGTTTAATTAGCGAATTAAAGATAAATTAAAAGGAGTTTTAATTTATCGATTCTAATTATGAATTAGAATTATAATTTGTAATCATTGCCAATATATTAGGAACCTAATGGATCACACATAAAGGTCTATAAAGGAGAAAATGAAATTTGAATTAAGTTGGACTTAATTGAGAAGTTTTAGAAACTTTAGGATCAATATGTGATATTTGATCTTATAAGGATTTATTAATAATTATAATTAAAGTTTGACTTTAGTTGTAATTTTAATAAAATTCAAGGATATGAAAATAAGATTTTTCATATAAAAAGGAAAAATTAGATCAAATTGAGGCTAGCACTTCTAACGATTTTTTCTCTCAAATTTGATTTGAGATTTTTCTCCGAAAGGATCTGTGGATACCGTTAGAGGCCGGACGATTGAACGGCTCGTGGATTTGACAATTTCGGAGAAGCAAGATATTGTATCGGGAATCAGAAAAAGGTTAGTTTAACTTTATCAATTTCTTGTTTTATGTTTTGAATCTAATTATGTTAAAGTTGATTATGTGGAAAATTTTTAAATTTATTCCGCTGCGCTTAGATTCGATCTTGCGTATATTCTCCAACAGTGATATCAGAGCCACCTTTGACAGTTTTATTTTTGATTCATAAGCTTGAATATGTTATGATTTGATTTTAGTATCCAAAAGTTGCATATTGATTCGTCAAAGCTGAAAAGTGTTTTCAGAAAGTTTTTTTATTTTCGGTGGTGATTAACGTCTACTGCATGATTCTGCATGGGTTTGTGTATATGATACAAGAACTAATATTTCGTGCGTGTTCTACTTGATTATATATTTTTTAGAAAAATATTATGTTCTTCGTGCTCATCCGAAAGTGTTTCTGGATATAAGTAGGACATGTTTCGAATGTTAGTAATATGTTGTTAATGTTTGCGTCGACTATGTCTGGAAAAGGATATAAAATGTTTGCATGCGTTTTATAAGTTTATGGAAATATGGAATGCGTTTCCCCTGTGTCTGGAACAGTATAAAATGTTTGTATCTGTTTCTATCACTTTCGGGAAATTTCTATTGGACCAATGGTGGTTGACAAATTAAATTCTACTTATGTTTTGATAATAATAAAATGTATAGAATTGGTTAAGAAATTATTTCAGGTGATGTGGATTCAAATACATCAAGGCTGCATCAATCTTGAATGGGCAAGATACAAATCATGGTGAAATCAAGAAGGAAATAATCTTCATCATGCTAGAGACATTAAACATGAAGATTATAGAAGATTTGATTGAATATATCATAAATCATGGTGAAATCAAGAAGGAAATAATCTTCATCATGCTAGAGACATTAAACATGAAGATTATAGAAGATTTGATTGGATATTTCCGTTGAAGCCAACATAAGTCGACTAGTACAATCATAAGTCGACTTATATATCAAGATCCGAACAATATAAGTCGGACTAGTTCATCATAAGTTGACTAATACATCAAGATCTGTCAGGTTGGGAACAACATAAGTCGACTAATAGATTATAAGTTGACTTATCGAAGGATACAAGTCGACTTACACGGCATAAGTCGACTTATAGAAGAGCGGAGATAAAGTTTTACGAAAATCGTTGTTACAAGTCGACTTACACACCACAACAAGTCGACTTACGAAGTCAAGTATTCACAAATGGAAAGGAGAAAAGTTAGCAACGTCCATAAGAAATCAACAACGGCTATATTCTTATAAAAGCTCCAGATAAATAGAGGAATTATCAAGGGATCAAGCACTGAAGCTCAACTAGCAAAAGAATTCCACTATTGGTTCATATAAAGCTCCATATTGCTCTTAGATTGTTTCATCTTTGTATTGAGCATTGTTCTTTCACCTTTTATCTCATTATTCTTGTAAGCTGAGTGATAAGAGGAGAATCATTGTGAGGTAGGATTTGTGCCGGAAGACAAATCAAGTGTAAAGGTAGCTTAAGCCGGAAATCAAGTAGTGTTGGTAGGATTTGTGCCAGAAGATAAATCAAGTGTAAAGATAGTTTGAGCTAGAAATCAAGTAACGTTGTAAGAGTTCCCACTAAACTAAAAAGTGTGCAGTAAAGTGGTTTGCCAAATCCTAAGTGGGAGTTTAGGTAGAAGACGTAGGTCTTAGCACCGAACCTCTATAAAAACAGCGTTTGCCTTTCTTCTCTATACTCTTAATTTAATTTGATGAAATTATTTTGTGTGTATTAATTCCGTGATTTTATTGTAGAATTTTTCAAAAAGCTTAAAGATCTATTCAACCCCCCCTTCTAGATCGTTTACAATTTCTTTATTATGCTGAAAGTGTTTCAAGTAATAAAGGGTGTAAAAAGGTTTTATGTGTTTCTGGTTATTTGAACCAGGAAATATGTGATACTAGAATGTTTCTAGTTTTCTGGAAATCTGGAAAGAGTTTCCAGTGGTTCTGGACAATTTACATGCGTTTCTCGATATGTGGAAGATGTTTCACGTGGTTCTGGAAATAGTTTCTATTTGATCTTTGATGCACCTGTTTCTCCTCATGTTTGATGTTTCCGGTGTTAACGAAGACTTGCGTGCGTTTTGGAACAGATGAAGAGTTGCATTCATGTGTTTTTAATAAACAATGAAACCGTCAGTTTTATTAGTCTCCTTTGTTTGCATAACGTATACTTTAGTCTTGCTTCATTTACTGCAACTAGGTTGCGAAATAGACAGAGTTTCTGTCCATTTCCTCAAGGCTGTTTCTTCATTAAATCAATTTCTTTTCAACAAAAATGGTGGCCTTTATCTATGTTATTGCTTGCTTTTAATAACCATCAGATGCTTAAGTTACGTTTACTTCAATAATTGTTATTGATTGTATGATTAATGAGTTTCATTATGCTTGCTGTTTGATGAAGAACAGTGGAGAACCACCATCTTCGGTGGTGGTGGTTTCTCACTCTAGAGAGTTTTATCTCTCTAGAGTTTTAAATATATTTATACTTATTCAGACGACATAGAATGTCTTGAGGTTGTCTGAAGGAGGGTCTTTACAGAATAAGTTGTTATTCTGGTTTTTTTTTATAAAAAAACAGAGTTGCTTGGAGAAGACGGGGCGCGTGCACAGAACGCGCCCCATCTCGAGAGATGTGGCCATGCCGAGAGACGCGTGTCTCCCGGCAACCATTAGCGCCAGGAGGCGCTCTCCGGCCTATGGGCTATCGTGCCAAGAGATAGTCTCTGGCATGTGGGCCTTGTTCTCTTTTTTTTTTTAATTTAATTTTTCAAGTGTTGATTAATTAAATTTTATTAATAAATCTCAATTTTTTTCATAATTAGATTATGTCAAGTAAATTAATATAATGAGATTATATTATTTGAATGAGATTTTTTATTAATATTTTTTAAATCCTCATTAAAATATTAAGTACATGTTTAGAACATGAATATTGCCTTCCATTATTATAGGATTAAACCGAGTTTTATTTATTATTAGGTTTGCTTGAGTAAACTCAAGGCCACTTTAAATCGAACATGTTTAGGCTTATAACGATGGGTTTTACTTAACTAAATTTATATGATTTGGATGAGTAAACTAATGATCATATTTATTTAGAGGCAAGGTTAGGAATATATATTAGATATATTTTGGCAAAAGTTGTCTCTAACTGAACTAGGAATCACATAGGTATTGATAAAAAGTTATCTACCTAATTTTAATTTAATTGGCTTATTGAGCAAACTCAAGATCAATTAAATTAAAATGGGATCCTAGCCCACTAGGAAATTATGTGATAATTTTTCGAATTAATAGTGAGGGCTATTAATTTGTTGAAAATAGTGGGAGTAACCAAATTTTAAAAATCCTTATTTATTTGGTTTTACGGCATATACTAATTTATTTTATTTTTGACGAATCAGTTTTTGAAAATGAGTACGAACTTGTCCCTGAGGAGCATCATGGATGCAAACAAACTAACTGGACCAAATTTTACTGCCTGGTTGCATAATCTTAAAATTGTTTTAAGGGAAGAGGAAAAATTGTACGTTCTTGACACTGAGCATCCACCTGAACCTGCTTAAGATTCTGCCAATGAGGATTGGGTAAATTATCAAAGATATATAGATGACAATGCGCAAGTAACATGTATGATGTTAGCCAGCATGTCTCCCGAGCTTCAGAGGCAACATGAAAATATGAATGCAAAGGAATTGTTCCTGCACCTTCAAGAGTTGTTTGGTGCATAGAGTAGGGTAGAGAGGTTTGAGACTTCGAGAGCTCTGTTTCAATGTCGAATGGCTCCTGGATCATCGGTGGAACTTCATGTTCTACGGATGATGGGTTACATTGAAAAATTAGGTCAATTGGGATATGACCTAGACCTCGAGTCGAGCCTTAATTTAGTGCTCCAGTCTGTTACCCCGAGTTTTTCACAATTTATTATGAACTTTCACATGAACACAAAGGAAGTTTCATTGGATGAATTACTTAATATGCTCAAAACTGCTGAGGGATACCTTAAGAAGGAATCCAGTTCTGCTCTTGTTGTTGGCTCTTTTTCTTCTTCTTCCAAGAATAAGAGTTAGACCCTTAAGAAGAAGAAGAAGAAGAATATGAACCAAAAGACTTCTGCTGAACTAGAAAAGCCAGAAGATGGTGTCAAGAAGAAGAATGTCAAGGGCATCTGTTTCCATTGTGGCGAAGCTGGACATAAGAAAAGGAACTGCAAAGCTTATCTTGCTAGCTTGAAGGAAAAGAAGTTAAGCGTAACTTCAACTTCAGGTTTGTTTATGATTGAAGTCAATCTTTCTACTTCTGTATCACAATCTTGGGTATTAGATACCAGATGTGGTTCTCACATTTGTAACAATGTGCAGTCACGATGCATGAGGCGTTGAGAAAAGGCGAAGTGGACTTAAGAGTGGGTAATGGAGTAAGAGTTGCTGCATTAGCTATTGGAACTTGTAGTTTATCTTTACCTTCTGGTCTTGTACTTGAACTAAATAATTGTTATTATGTTCCTGTCATCACAAGAAACATTATTTCTATTCCATGTTTGGACATGAATGGATTTGTTTTCAATATTAAGAATAATAGTTGTTCTTTTTATAAAGATGACATTTATTATGGATTTGGTATGCTTACAAATGGTTTGTATGAATTAGATCTTAAAAGACCAATTCTTCAAATAAATAGCAAGAAAAGAAGATTAAGTGACCAAAAGCCTTCTTATTTATGGCATTGTAGGTTAGGTCAAATTAATGAAACAAGAATCACAAAGTTACATAAAGAAGGATATTTAGATCCTTTCGATTATGAATCATATGAAACTTGTGAATCTTGTTTAAAGGGTAAAATGACCAAACTTCCCTTTAGTGGAAAGGGACAACGTACTAATGAGTTATTAGAGCTTGTACATTCAAATGTATGTGGTCCTATGTCTACTCAAGTTAGAGGAGGATTTTCATATTTCATAACATTCACAGATGACCATTCAAGATATGGTTATGTGTATTTAATGAAATACAAATCTGAAGCATTTGAAAAGTTCAAAGAATTCAGACTTGAAGTAGAGAAACAAACTGGTAAGAGTATTAAGACACTTAGATCTGATCGAGGTGGCGAATACTTAGACAATGAGTTTCTTGGTTACTTAAAAGAGAATGAAATTCTCTCACAATAGACTCCGCCTGGAACTCCACAACATAATGGGGTTTCTGAAAGGAGAAATCGTACTTTATTAGATATGGTACATTCCATGATGAACTATGCAGTTCTTCTAGTTTCATTTTGGGGATATGCTCTTAATACTGCTACTTACCTATTGAACAGAGTTCCATCCAAAACCGTTGACAAGAATCCATATGAGATATGGACTGGTAAAAGACTAGGGTGGTCACACTTAAAAATTTGGGGATGTGATGCTTACGTTAAGGGTGCAATGTCTGATAAGCTCGAAGCTAAATCAGATAAATGCATGTTTGTGGGATATTCAAAAGAAAGTTTTGGATATCAATTTTATCATCCTCTTGAGCAAAATGTGTTTGTCTCAAGACATGCTATATTCTTAGAAAAAGAATTTATTCTCAAAGAAAGTAGTGGGAGTGATGTGGAACTTAGGAAGTTATAGAACCACAAACAAACATTGAAATGGAACTAGAACCACAAGTTGATACATTAAATGTCCAACCAATGGTTCAAGGAACACATAGTCCGCGACGGTCTGGAAGGGTACGTCATGCTCCTGTTAGATTATATCTACATGTTGAAAAAGGAAGTGATGATACTTCAATTTTGAATGAAGAACCTACTGATTTTAAGGAAGCAATGCCAGACATTGATTCTTTAAAATGGTAAGAAGCCATGTAATCTGAAATGGAATCCATGTACACTAACCAAGTATGGTCCTTGGTGGATGCACCTGAAGGTATAGTACCTATTGGGTGCAAATAGATTTTTAAGAGAAAAACTGACATGGATGGAAATGTACATACGTACAAAGTAAGGTTAGTGGTGAAAGGTTACAGACAAAAATAAGGAGTTGATTTTGATGAAACTTTTTCGCCAGTAGCAATGCTTAAATCCATAAGGATTTTATTGGCTATAATGACATATCATGATTATGAAGTTTGGCGATGGATGTAAAACAGCATTTCTCAATGGGAATTTGCAAGAGGATGTGTATATGACACAACACGAGGGTTTGAATCCAAAGAATTTCCTAATCAAGTATGCAAGTTGCAAAGGTCCATATATAGATTGAAGCAAGCGTCACGGAGTTGGAACATCCGTTTTGATGAAACAATCAAAGAGTTTGGTTTTATAAAAAATGTAGATAAACCTTGTGTTTACAAGAAGGTAAGTGGGAGTGGAGTTGTTTTCTTAGTGCTTTATGTGGATGGCATATTGCTCATTGAAAATGACATTTCAATGCTCTAGTCTGTTAAGATATGGTTATCTAAGAATTTTTCCATGAAGGATATGAGAGAAGCAGCTTATATACTAGGTATAAAGATCTATAGAGATAGATCAAAAAGGTTGCTTGGTTTGTCTCAATCCTCGTACATAGACAAAGTGTTAAAACGGTTTAGCATGGAAAATTCCAAAAGGGATTTTTTACCTACATCGCATGGGATTTCTCTTTCCAAGAACATGTGTCCTAAGACACAAGAGGAAAGAGATAGGATGAATGGTGTTCCATATGCTTCGGCTATTGGATCCATCATGTATGCGATGCTATGGTCAAGACCAGATGTTGCTTATGCTTTGAGCATAACAAGCAAATATCAAGTTAATCCCGGTGAGGGTCATTGGATAGCTGTGAAAAATATCTTAAAGTACTTGAGAAGGACTAAAGATATTTTTCTGGTCTATGGAGGAACTGAGCTAAGAGTTCAGGGTTATTCAGATACTAGTTTCCAGTCTGATCAAGATGATAGTAGATCACATTCAGGGTATATTAGTCAGGGTATATTTTTACTCTTTGTGGTGGAACAGTTAGTTAGAATAGTTCCAAACAACCAACCATCGCAGATTCAATAACTGAAGAGTTTCTAGCAGATCCTCTCACTAAGCCGTTATCTCGAAAGAGACGTGATAGACATATAGATGGCTATGGTATTTGATACATTGGTAATTGGCTTTAGTGCAAGTGGGAGATTGTTGGTTTATGCCCTTGCAGCCAATTTTGGTTGTACTTATAATTGTATAAAATTTGTTTTATTGATAAAAGGCATTCTTTATCTTTGTGCATTTTAATTATTTAATTATTAATCATAAAGATAAAATTCTGGAATAATTGTTATGCAATTAGAAATTATAATGTGATTATAATTATGAGATTCAAATTGCATTTTGTATTATTCCTAAAATGTTCCTAGTCATAGTTTCATCAAGACGGGGTATTGATGAAATGGTTAGACTAGCACATATTTGTTTCTTTATTATGAAGAAAGTAACCGATTTTATAGATTAAAGTATGGAGATACTTAAACAAGCTTGTGGGTGCTTATTAGAGAATAAGTTCACTGAACATACCCAATTATGAGAATCCCAAATGGAACATTACTTGTGTGTCTATGGATTACCTCATTATGATGGTTGTATAATTGATCCTTAGACTTGAGATTACCAAAGTTATCTCATGTAGGAATTACTATGTTTTGATGCTACTTATGTTTTATTCTTGAAATAGTATAATTCGGTAGTTATTGGATATAGTATGAACTATGTGAAAATAGTTGAGTAAATCAATAAAGAATTCGTCGTCCTAAAGTAATTAGGAAGAATGTTCTGCTGTTCTTGATTAGTAATGATTTTGAGAATCTGTGGCCAAAGTAAATTGAAATTTGAAAAGTTGTTTCAAATATTAATTATAAATCATTTACTAATTAGCAAGAACAAATATGATTGGATTATTTAGAGTAGACACGGAATCCATACTCTAATTCCAATTAGAACATTAGATGACGAAAGGATTAATTTATACAAGATAACCATGCATAGACATGTTAAGTCAAACCACTTTGACATTCCTAATATTTGGGTGGTCATGACATGTTGCTAGACGTCAATCATGATCTATGATTATAAATTGTTTAATTAGAAATTAAAGATAAATTAAATGGAGTTTTAATTTATCCGATTCTAATATGAATTAGAATTATAATTTGTAATCATTGCTAATATATTAGGAACCTAATGGGTCACATAAAAAGGTCTATAAAGGAGAAAATGAAATTTGAATTAAGTTGGACTTAATTGAGAAGTTTTAGAAACTTTAGGATCAATATGTGATATTTGATCTTATAAGGATTTATTAATAATTATAATTAAAGTTTGACTTTAGTTGTAATTTTAATAAAATTCAAGGATATGAAAATAAGATTTTCATATAAAAGGAAAAATTAGATCAAATTGAGGCTAGCACTTCTAACGTTTTTTCTCTCAAATTCGATTTGAGTTTTTTCTCCGAAAGGATCTGTGGATATCGTTAGAAGCCGGACGATTGAACGGCTCGTGGATTTGACTATTTTGGAGAAGCAAGTTATTGTATCGGGAATCAGAAAAAGGTTAGTTTAACTTTATCAATTTTTTGTTTTATGTTTCGAATCTAATTGTGTTAAAGTTGATTATGTGGAAAATTTTTAATATTAATTCCGCTGCGCTTAGATTTGATCTTGCATTATTTTCAACACAATGGATATGTAAACTACTAAGAACTGAAATAATGAGAGTTAATATGCTAGCATATGATAAGAACCTATTTTGCCATGCCAGAATTCTGGACTTCAATGGTTCAATGATGGGTATATAGTTTAGATATCTAGGCTTGGAATATGTAATAAGAACACCCAAATAAGTACAGCTATGAGAACCATTGAATCATCTCAGTTCATCCTCATTCCACACATCACCAAATATATAAAAGCTGCTTTTTATTGGAGTTAATCTTGAGACCAGACCATTGAGCAAATATGTTGAGAGCATTCATCATAATGTTGATAGAAGGGACATCCGCTTCACATAGACGTTGAAGATTATCAGCATATATGATATGAGTGAGATTAGTTGCTTACAAAGATGATGATATTTGAATCTCCCATTAGATGCTTTAAGCTTCATTAAAACTCGGGAAAAACCTTCCATAACTAAAGTGAACAAGTTAGGAGATAATAGATCATCTTATCGAATGCCCCTAATAGGTTTGAATGGCTTGGTAGGAATACCATTAACAAGAACACTCAGTGAGGAAGATTGCGAGCAAGCCATGATCAATTGCAGTAGATTAGAAGGAAAATGAATAGCCTCAAGATAAATCCTTGTGAAATCGTAACTTATGGTATCAAATGCTTTAAAGAAATCAATCTTTAGTAAGCAACTTTTGACTTTTTTTAAAACTTATTTTATAGTCTTTCATCAGCTCTTGAATTAGCATGATATGATCTCTGTTAGGATATATGTTTTGGCATTATTTATAAATTAGATAATGACTTGGATTCAAAAGTCATATGAATAATCTTCTAGTTGAAAAAGAATCCTATCTTAAATTGGAGTCTATTATCATGTTGATATTGGAATTGTTTTACTACTGGACAAGTTGATAATTGGATAGAGCTACTGTTGAATTGTGTTGATCTTATGGATTGAAGAAAATAATAAAGATGTAGTTGTTCCATGGTTGAGGTGGGATTCTTTTGGCTTATGTGTATCGTGCACCACTATGCTTCTAAAGCATATCTTACGGTGAGTGTGTGTGCGTTAATTGAAGAGAAAAAGAGAAACACAGCTGAAGTGGTGTAGTAGGAATGGATTCGATGTTGGCAAGAGAGTAGTGGGCATATTACATATATATATATATATATGGAAACTTACGTGATCTTTGGCAATATAAGATGAAGGTAAGTTGCAAGATCTTTGTGTGGACCCACGGCATCTCCCTATCTTCTACTCATCATGTAAAAATAACGCAAGCCTGGGGAAAATATATAGCGGAAGTCCATCTTAGATATGTGTGTGTATCATTGAATATGTGGATGTCACGTGTCTTTGAAGAATATTTGTTGGCTGCGCATATGAAGATTTTTAGCTGAATATAGTATAAAAAGTGACTCACGGTTTAAGTCACTATGGGCGTGTGTGAGAAGTTTGGTTGAAGGCATAGTGGTTTTCTGATTGCAGCAATTAACGTAAAGGCTTAGTGATGTTGATTTATGTGCAAAACGTTCCACACGTCTTGATGTTATGATAAACTGAAGTTCATCTTCGGTGAAGTGGTTTTTGGCTTTTAATTGAAGACACTCCGTGAGCTGTTTTTTTGTGAAGAAAGGATGAGCTATGATGCAGAATTTCAACTGGGTTATTTCAAGAAGATAAACGTTATAAGTAAGCCTTTTCTTATTTCTCAAGTATTTTATTGTTTGATTATCAGTTGATTAAATATTTGAACTATTTTTATTATTGTTTTGAGTAAAATTAGTTAGAAAAATTCTCTATTGAAGTTAGTATGCAGAAAGTCCAATCTAATTCACCTTATAATTTTAAGGAATTTCATTTATTTCTTACTCCATTGTTCTTCATCTTCTAGTCTGTGAGTTCGATGAGTTAGCTATAACTTGGTCTCTTTCACTACTGTCTGGAACCAGGACTCGAGTCTTCTCTTGGTGCAGTAATTTTGTTTGTTATTCTACCATAATCATACCAGACTTACTTGATAATTAAGCAACTTAGTGCACTTTTTCACTTCAATAGGACTGGCCCGCCTCCAAGAACAACTTAATAAATTCCAAAATCATGATGAACGAAAAGATCAATCCAACGTTCATGGCAACGGATATACAACAAGAAGTTAGTTAAAATATCAATCCAATGTCATAGATGCATTTCCCTTAAACATTCGGAGTCATGTCATGGAACGAATATTATAAAACTTCTCAATAGAAAAAGCAGATGTGACAGGAGAAAAAAAAATCAAGAAAAACGACCAGCATATCGAGTAAGACGCTCCTTGAAAGTTTTGCAGAGAATATTTGTTTAATGGTCCAGTTGTAGAAAGTTGTGCAGAGTACATTTGTTTAATGTTCCACTTGTGTTAAAAGCTTCGGAGAGTACAATTGTTTAATGTTCAACTTGTAGCACTCAACGTTAACCCACCTTTAACCTGCAAATATAAGCATCAGCGCCTTTACTCTTGCAGCTATCCCAAGTATCAGTTTCTTGTCCACCAAGCACATTCCCTAGTACATTGACTCCAAAGTCCTCACATCTCTTGCTAATTTAATCGTTTATATTGTTATACATCTCCTTTTTTCTTGTTTTTTCTGTCCTTGTTTTGTTTCTGTTGGTACTGCAGAGGAAAATGGCAGAAGCCATACTCTATGATATTGCAACCGAAATCATAAAGATACTGGGCAGTGGGCTCAGAAGCTCTAAAACAGATTGGAATTTGGTGGGGGGTCAACGATGAGCTTAAGAAGCTCGAGAACACAGTTTCCACTATCGAAGCTGTGCTACTTGGTGCAGAATATCGCCAGACACAAGAGCTTCAAATCAAAGATTGGCTTCAAAAGCTACAAGATGTTGTGTACGATGCTGATGACTTGCTCGACGATTTCTACACTGAAGCTTTGATACGAAAGGTAAAGAGTGGCAATAACATCACAAAGCAGGTGCGCCTTTTCTTTTCACGTTCAAATAGGATCTTTATGGTTATAAGATGGGCAGGAAAATTAAGGAAGTTAGAGAGCGACTAGATAACATTGCAACTGATAGTCAAAACTTTCACCTTGTTAGGCGTCCTGTTACTGAGACACCGTTCCTGACCCAACCTCAAACTCACTCCTTTGTTGGTGAAGGAGAAGTTATAGGAAGAGATAAAGATAAAAATGCAATCTTGGGTCTTCTGCTGGATTCCAACTCCTCAGAAAATGTTCTGATCATCCCTATTGTTGGGATGGGAGGGTTAGGGAAGACCGCACTTGCCCAATTTGTGTACAACAACGAGAGGGTCAAAAATCATTTTGAGATTAAATTGTGGGTTTGTGTCTCTGATCCTTTTGTTGTCAAACTTGTCATAGAAAAGATTCTAAAATCATTGACTGATGGGAACCAAGAAAATCTGGAGTTGGATCAGTTGCAAATTGGACTAAATTAAGGAATTCGTGGGGAAAAATACTGGGTTGTTTTAAACCATGTTTGGAACGAGGACCGTAATATATGGCTTGAACTGACAAATCTCTTGACGTGTGGTGCACGTGGTGGTAGGATAATAGTCACAACGCGTTCTAGAAAGGTTGCAAAGGTTACTAGTGGATTGTCTCCCTATGTTCTGGAAGGGCTGTCTTTGGATGAGTCTTGGTCTTTGTTCTCAAAAATAGTTTTTGAAGGGCGAGAGCCGAAAACTTACAGTGGGAACCTGCCAGAAATAGGAAGGGAGATTGTAGGAAAATGTGCCGGAGTGCCTCTTGCAATAGAGACAATAGGGAGCCTTTTGTACTTCAAAAATGAGTGGTTACCTTTTATGGAAACTGAATTTTCTAAGATATCACAAGATGAAAATGACATTTTGCTTACACTTCAGTTGAGTTATCACAATCTTCCCCCACACTTAAAGCATTGTTTTACATATTGTAGCTTGTTTCCTAAAGCTCATGGACTCCATGTAGAAACTTTGGTTCAACTTTAGATTGTAGAAGGGTTTGTTAAGTCATCAAACACCAGTCAGTGTCTAGAAAAAATTAGGCCTTGAATATGTTAAGGACTTACTATGGAAGTCTTTTTTCCAAGAAGTAATTACGGGATATGATTTGCTATTTAATCAAGAAAATTCTTAGGCTATGGGATTAAAACAAACTTTTACACAAAAAATTTAGTGTTCTGTTTTGTTATAGACTACGTGGTCAGTAATGGGAATGCATACGATTGCCTCAATGAGAACGGAGGAAGATCAACATTCTTCCGGTCACTAAAGGAGCTCTATCTTAAGTATTGTCCAAACCTGAAGGGATGGTGGAACAAGACTGATGAAGTGATACAACAAAGGCAAGTACAGCAGCAAGGCTGCCACATTTTCCTTGTCTTTCAACTTTAAGCATAAATAGGTGTCCTGTTCTCAGTTTGATGCCACTATTTCCATCCCTAGACGACCGGTTATCGTTGGAGAATGCCACCATCAAACCGTTCCATCATACAATGGAAACGAAGGCGGTGACTCCTGTCATTGCTTCCTCAGTTGTCTGTCCTCTGTCCAGGTTGAACCAACTGGAGTTCATCAGAATTGGTGATATATTGAATGTCTACCAGAAGTGTGGGTTCAGAATCTCACTTCCCTTCGAAAACTATGCATAGGCTGCCGCCAGATATTAACATCTTTGCCTCAAGGAACGCATCATCTTACCTCTTTAAGAGGATTAACCATAAATTTCTGTCCTGAAGTGAAGAAAAAATGTGGATACAAAAAGGGTGTGGACTAGTTTAGCATTGCTCATATCCCAAATATCACAATTGATGGAGAAAAGGTTCAGATAGAGAGCCCCCTAGTCTATAAACTCCAGCAGCTCCTTCGACAGTTTCGCTAAAAGCTCGTGGGCTAAGGAGTGTCCACATGAGTTCGTTCTCTTGCTTTAACTACTTTTCCTATGGACGTAGGAGCGTCACCTCCGTTCCTGCCGAGGAACTGAATTGGAAAAAAAAGAGATTCCAGTAGGAAAATCCAATCTTCTGATCTGTGAGTTCGATGAGTTAGCTCTGGAACTAGGCCACGAGTCTGTCTTTCTCTTAGTGCAGTAATTTTGTTGGTTATTATACCTTGATCATACGGAGTTACTTGATTAAGCAACTTGGTGCATTTTTTCACCTCAGTGGACTAGCCCACCGCCCAAGAACAACTTATAAAGTCGAAAATCGATATAAAGGAAATGAGCAATCTAACGTTCGAGACAACGGTTATACAACAAAAACCAGATGTGACAGATGACCAAACCTCCGGTTATAAAAAGTTATGCACCTAGCTGTAACCCACCTGTAATCTACAAATATAAGCATCAGATTCTTAACTCTCACTACGTTGGTTCAATTCTTCTGTTCCTTTAATCGAAGACCAATTTTATACTAGCTTTGCATAGTCACAAATTTTGCTAGGGCCTATTGAAATCTGTGGGATGACATAGGGTTAGTCTTAGATAAAAAGAAAAGACCAACCCTTTTCCATCTATGCGCAGTCATAAATTTTGCTGAACCTATTGAAATTTGTGGTTACGCATGAATAGCATAGTGTTATTGAAATTTGTGACTGTATATGAATAGTGGAAGGTTGATCTTAGATTAAAATAATAGGTGAAATTTGTGGCTATGTATGAATAGTATGGAGTTGGTCTTTGATTAAAGGAACAGAAGACTTGGTCTCGCTTAGCCAAAATTAAGGATATGATGGTTATATTTGCAGATTGCACGAGAAGGAAATCACCTGTGCCGTTTGCCAAGTTCCAAGTCTACCAACAATTATCATCCACAAAACTCATTTATTTATTAAAATGCCTATTGACGAGGCTATTGGGAATAGGGTTGGAACTGGAAAACGGTACATAAGACTTGGTTCCAACTGCAGTGGGTTATAGTTGGATGCATAACTTTTACAACTGGAGGTTGGTCTTCAGAACATCCGGTTTTGCGGGTTGGTTACAGTTGGGTGCACAACCTTTACAAACTAGGTGCACTCGTATTTTGATTTTGGATTTTATATTGTTCTTAGGGTAGGCTGGTCCTTTGAGGTTAAAAAAAGCACCAGCCACTTCAAGATCAAGTAATTGGGATCAAATCTTCTTAGCCATAATTTTGTACCAATCTTATTTCGCATAATCCATTCATTTTTTTTTTCTCACATATTTATGTGGATAAAATTGTCCGAAATGTATAAGTTATAAGTACAAAAGACCTTGTTCCCAAATAACTCTGGCATGACCAAGATAGAATAACCAACAAAATTACCATTCCTTTTTTCCAAGACCAATCCTATTCCACCCATGCACTACCACAAATTTTGTTGGGACCTATTCAAATTTGTGACTGTGCATGAATGGCATAGGGTTGGTCTCGGATAAAAGAAACAAAATATTTCACTCCTCCTTGTGTAGCCATAAAGTAACAGACAATCTTGACGAGTAAGAGTAACCTAATTGGTTTTAACTCTTCACTTAAAGCTCTCATTTGTAGGAAGTCTTGAGTTCGAATCACCAAAAAAAGATAGGAGAGAGGAAATTTTCTTGTTGATGATCCTCTAGCTCCTTGGGCATGCTTCTTGGTCAAATCAATTATGGATATCTCACTTCTAGCTACAGTGTAGGAATTGGAGCCACTAGAGAACCCGAGACTGCTAGGAACTTGTTGCTGAGCAGAGTCAGTGATCAATCAGCAGCTGACCAATTAGTATGTGATAACTCTGTTAGAATTTACAATAGGCCTACAGGCCTATACGAGAAGGAAATTTAGATCACATACAAATCCAAGTGAAGTTTCATCCTAAAACCAATTGGTGATAGGTGGAGTAGCTCATTAGACTTACATGTTAGTCTTCTTTTCTCTCTTTCTCTAATGTGGGACAAACTCCCACTCTTTATATTTCAACACACCCCTTCACCTGTGGATCCAATACGTGACGTAATCTATCATTTTGAGGCGTTAACGACTAATATAAAAGCAACCTACTCTGATACCATGTTAGAATTTACAGTAGGCCTACGAGATTATACGAGAAGGAAAGTTATACCACATACAAGTCTAAGTGAGGTTTCATCCTAAAACTAATTGGTGATAGGTAACGTAGCCTACTAGACTTATATGTTAGTCTTCTTTTATCTCTTTCTCCAATGTAGGACAAACTTCCACTCTTTATATTTCAACACACCCCCTCACATGTGGATTCAATATGTGACGTAATCTATCATTTCAAGGTGTTAATGACTAACATAAAAGCAACCTGCTTTGATACCATGTGACAAAAGGAAAAATAGAAATGCAAATGGATTAGAGAATTGTAGAATGATTTTCATATATCATACTCAACAACTGTACAGTAGCTTATATACAAGTTGGTTAGTAACTGCTACTTAACTAACGCTACAGTCAATAACTAACTAGCGCGTTCATAAATATATTGTAGCATATAGTGTTAGTTAGTTAAGTAGCAGTTACTAACCAACTTGTTTATAAGTTCCTATACAATTGTTGAGTATGATATACCAAAATCATTCTACAATTCTCTACTCCATTTGCGTTTATATTTTTCACTTAACTATCTAACTAATGCTACAGTCAATAACTAACTAGCGTGTTCATAAATATATTGTAACATATAACCAACTTGTATATAAGCTATTATACAGAAGTTGAGTATGATATATGAAAATCATTCTAAAATTCTCTACTCCATTTGCATTTTTATTTTTCCTTTTGTCACATGGTATCAAAGCTAGCTGATTGAACTCATACGTTATATGATAACTAATCTGAGTTTCTTTGAAGTCATGGCTACCTCATATGGTGACGTTGTTCATGAAGCTCCTTCTGCCACATTGAATCATGATGTTGATGGAGATCCATTGTTTTTTTCAGAGTTCTGATCATCCAGGAAGGCTTTTGGTTGCTTCTTCTCTCACAGGTAACAATTATCTTACCTAGAATATAGATGTTAAAACCAGTCTTGAAGCTAAGAACAAGATATGTTTCATTGATAGACGTTTTCCTACTCCTACAAGTCCTATTCTCTATAAGAAATGGAAGAGAGTTGACTCTATGATTAAGGCATGGCTTTTGAATTTTATAACTAAGGAGATGTTTGATAATTTCATCTGGTGTGCTAGTTCCAAGGTGTTAGGATACGATTAAGAAAAGACTTGGTGAGAACAATGGTCCTTTTAGGTATCAATTGCAAAGAGAAGTTTCTTCTTTGGAACAGAGTAATGATTCTGTTACTGCTTATTATAGCAAAATGAGTCGATGTTGGGAAGAATTAAATCGACTTATGCCTCTACCTAGTTGTAATTGTCATGGATGTGGTCGTGATTTGACTGTTTTATTGGTTGAAAGAGAGGAATCTGCTAGACTAATGCAATTCTTAATAGGACTTAATCCAACATTTGATAATATGAGGAGTCAGATTTTGAATCTTAAGCCCTTGCCTCATATAGATAAAGCCCATTCTATGGTCCTGAGAGTGGAAAAATAGAGACAAGGTTTATGGTAGTGCTGTTATTGAAGCTAGTGCTCTTTTGGTCAAGAATTTTAGTACTAAGGGTGGTAGTTATAAACGGAAGGAGGCAAATAAATAAGAAAGATAGATTTTGTGATCATTGTAATATGGTTGGTCATACAAGGGATTCATGTTTTAAAATTCATGGTTATCCAGATTGGTTTAAAGCATTAAAGGAAAAGAAAGCATCAAAAAAGAAAGGAGAAATGGCTAATCTAGTGCAACAGGAGCAGTCTGATATAACAGCTGTCGATAGTTTGGCTACTAATGATAATTTTGCTAGTATGGTGAATTTATTAATTCGAAAGGAGATGTCCAGAATTCTCAAAGGACAACGATCTACTGAAGAATATGTGAACATGGTCACTGATCTTGTGAATTTTGCAGGTCAAGTTGCTAAAATCCAGCACACTTTTAATGCTCATTCCCTAAATTCAAGTGATATCTGGATTGTTGATAGTGGAGCTTCAAATCATGTGTTTTGATGAAAGATCTATGTAGAATATTGCACAACTCCAGTTCCTTGTACCTATTTATCTCCCTAATAATAGTCTTAAACATGTTAAACATTCAAGCCATGTTACCCTACATTCTACCATTCCACTTAAAGATGTTCTACCTATTCCTTTCAAATTCAATCTGCTTTTTGTCAACAAAATTACCAAAGATGTTAAAGTTTTTGTTTCTTGTTTTCCTTCTTGCTGTTATATACAGGACCAATAGAGTAAAGCTCTCATTGCTATTGGTTAAGTCATAGGCAGTTTATACATACTCACCTCACAATCTGTATCTAAATTCATAATGCATGATATACATTTAAAGCTCTCATTGCTATTGGTTAAGTCATAGGCAGTTTATACATACTCACCTCACAATCTGTATCTAAATTCATAATGCATGGTATACATTTAATATCAAGTTTATATCTCTCATTTCTTGGGATGTGAACGCAAATACTGTCAAATTATTTCTTGGAAATAATTTGTACTTGTTTTATTTTATTTTTTCCTATTTGCTATATACTAGTGTGTTTAATATTTCAACTAACGAGATTATATAGAAAGGCTGGGGATCTAGGTGAGTTTATCAGTTTACAGCCGAGCTAATTGAACAATTCGCCTAAATTAGTGATAATTAAAAGATGATTGATTGCAAGTGTTAAATTTGACTTCCATATTATAGTTGGTTCAATGGTGTAGAATCTATACATTTCGAATTAATTGAATGACTTATCATTTATTTATGGGTTGTGGTTTGATTGAGTTATATATCCATTAGACTTTTGGGGAAGTTGTTAGTATTAATCCAGTGGTGAGGCATGTATGCTTAGTCTTGTTATTAGGTGATCATCCGTCATAAACCCAATAAAATTGGTTTTGACTCGAAGTTGTGACAGGATACCTAAGAATCATTTACATCCACAAGTCCATAATAACAATAACACCATAAATTGTGTTATTGTTATTACGTTGATTGCTATTACATTGCACTGAAATCCCTACTTTCATCTACCTCAATTATCAAGATTATTTGACTTGTTTCAATAACTTTTATCTCAATAAGAAGTCCGTCGTAAGTATAGTTTCTAATAAGGGACAATTTTTTTAATTCTTCTTTATACTAAGCACAATATGGATACAGTTTGCTTAATCATCAACAAATGAAAGTATTGGCATAATTAAAACCAATGTTTTAAAAACATGACCGAAAATTAAATTGGTAAGACAAGATTATATTTAAGGCTTAAAAGGTTTAGCCTATGACATTCATAAAATCGGTTAAAGATAAAATAAAATTTAAAAATTTAAAAATAACTAAGAAGATTATCTTTATCTATATAAAAGTTAAAGTTTAGTTAAAAAGATTGTTAAATAAAATTAATTGATTTATTTTGATTTATAAAACTTATTTATTTACGAAAACTAATTGATTAATTAATAAACTGATTAGTTTTTAACAACAAAGATTATTAAATTTAATCAACAAAAGTTAAAAACTGTTAGGAGCAATCAATCACAATAATTAAAGAACAAGTACGAAAATCACAAACATACACAGATATACGTAATTCACCAAAATTTGACTACGTCCGATCCACGATCGTGGGTCGGGTGTACAGTCCAAAATATATTATCAGGCTCTATATCTCAATAAAAACTGAATTGAAAAGTTGGTTAGTTCAAGATTTTTATTGTAAACCTTACAAATTGATTTGGCTTTTAAAACATTAATTAACACAATAGGTTTTACAAGTTGGAGCTCATCTACATTTAGACCAATATATAATGTACATCAATGATCTCATTGCCGTCTCTTCAGACCATTATCCTTCAGAATTAGACAATTAGCAAAAGTCGTTAGAAGTAAGTTTGCGTGATTCACTTAGTAGGTTCTATTTGTTTTATAGATTTTAAAAAACAGAAGTAAAGTAAGATACAATATCCAGTGAGAAACTGAGAATAGCAATCTGAAAACATTTTAATGAATTGTTGAAGAGACACCAATGACTTTCAATTGTTTGATTACTATTTCCTTGTTGATGTGTATATGTCATCGCTCATTGGTTGTGCAGATTACAATTTAATACAGCAACTCAAAGTCCAGCTGAGTTTTAACATTTTCTTTGTATATGAAAATAAGAGGATAAATTATAAAGTTCCAAACTCTTTTAGGTATTTTTATTTAGTTTAATTTTTAAAATATTAATTAAATATTTGAATTTTAAAAATCCAACAATTCTGTTTACAAATTTTTAACATGACATTTTCATTTCTAAAAGATTTTGTATAATTCAATGCATAATCGTTAATATATTTATTATAAAAGATCTAAAATTAAAATGATTTCTTTAATTTTAATTAGTGCTTTGATGATAACAAAATATAATTACTACTAATAAGTTTATTATTTTAATAAAACAATACAAGAACATATTAAAGTCATAAGTTCAAGAAGATAAATTATGGAGTTGATAATGAGAAGTTAAAGCTTGCAACTTGCGTAATGAAGATCAAACCAATAATATTCTCTCCTTAAAAATGACAAAAAAAATAGAAAGGACTTTTTTTTTTTTGACGTGTGTGATTGTGGTAGATAATTAAAAGGAACCAGCAAATGAAGGCATCCATATTTAATGGCTATAAAATCAATCACATACGAGAACGCTTTGGAAGAACAGCAAGTTCGGTGCACGCGAATGCAAGAAGCTCATGGTCATTCTCGAATTGGGCCATCTCCTTTTTTTCAAGGCATATCCAAGCTTCAATACCATTACCTTCTTTTGTTTTCTGCAGCACAATAGAGTTCTTGTGTTCGAGAAATGGAATCACGGTGGCCCATGCAGGTTTACCCCAACCAAAATCCGTCTCATATATTGGGAAGCGGCAGATGCTCGTGCAAAAGTAAGGGTGACCTTTGCTATTGACCACTGGTCGTTCTTTATTATTCTCTTTGAGGCTACTGTTGCTTCCAGCAATACTGTACAATTTGTTCAAACTTTCTCTTATATTACCTGCCAATTCAGTCAATGCCTGTTGGTCTTCCTCGATTTCTACTGTAATAAACCAAATTATGTTTCCTATGGTGTTTTCTGTCAACGGTGGTCGCAATCTTTTGCGCATATTCACTGCGTGGAACAATACATATGGCCCGGAAGATGACTTGGACAATGATCTTGCACTAGAAATGGCACATCTCAAAATTAATGATAACACCAAATCAATAACAGTCAAATATTGCTGTCCTGAGATTATACTTCCCTGGAGTTTTGCGACTTTTGAGTCAGGAAAAACAATCCTTTTTGTCACGAGTGACTCTCCTACAGTTGTGAATGGCCTAGGCAAGCTAAGCGTATCTGTGGTTGGCAAGAACGATGATTCCACAAACATTGGCTCAGGTGACACTAATCTGCCACCTTCTTGAGTCGTCATTGATACCCAACTCTGGACAAACGTGCACACTGATGATGCATCTGCAAGCTTATGTGAAGGGCCCACACTTACGGCAATTCCTCCACAACTGAAAAGTGTAAGTTGAATAACCAGCATACAACCTGAAGGAATATTGCTAGTATCAAAATTAGAAGGAATCAAGTTTTTCAAAACGTGGACTTCAGGTTTAGCAAGGAAGGTGGAAAGCTGGCAATCAGTGCAAGCTTCCACAAAATAAGCCCCTTCATCATTACAGTCAATTGTGGTTTCATCATCTTTGAGCCTCCCTGCCAATGGATAATAGTGAACTAGTGTTTCAGAGAGCGACTTCTGTAGGCAATGAGACCTTTTGGAGAAAGTTGAAAGGATTTCATCATGATCATTCAGGTCGGCATTTGAGTGGTAGAAGAAAGCTATAGTGCCATACAAATGTCTGTGATGTTGATCCCACAAAGAAAGCTTGAAGGTTTGAAGATGTTTAGGGGTAGGAGAAGATGGTTTGATTGCTTTCCTAGAGATAATTTCAAGCTTCTCCATCAACATTTTCTCTCCTATTGCTGTAGTTTAAACTTCTGGAGTTAACATCCTCATGACTTGTCTCCTTTATACAGAATCATGTGGCCTACATGTTTAGTTTTTAAAACAAAATTACGAAACGTTTGGTACAAATACTAAATATAAAACGAGAGAAGATGATGGTGCAAAGGGATAAGTTATTTACTGGAGTAGATTAGCTTTGGAATAGATTAGCCTTATAGGGGTGCACGATGACATAATCTCTGTTAAAATTCCACAAATGTGATACCACCTAAAAAAACAGAATACAACTAACTCCTTTTGTAAATAAATAGGAAATCACCAATGTTTTAAAAACTGGACCGACATTAAACCGGTCAAAGGAAAAGTTTAAGGTTTAGAGGTTCAATCTAGGTAAGAAACCGCTATAAAACCGTATATAATAAATAAGAAGTAAAAAATAAGTAAAAATAAAATATATTATTAAAATAAAAATACATCAATGCCTATTATTATATAATGAATTAATAATAAATAAATATAAGTCTAATATAAATATTAAAATTAAAATTAAAATTAAAATTATATTTCTGAAGAAGGTTATGTCTCATCATCGTCAAAAGCTCCAGATTCTCCAACGCTATTTAAAGATTCGTAAACTACGCTTTCATCTAAAGTATTTACATCAACTTCTTCTATCGCATTAAAATAAATTACAAATTAGTAATGTATGAAATTATTCTCAATTGTAAACTTGTAATACAATATAATTTTAACTTAAATATGATCAAAATAAGGTATGAACTGACCATCAATAGAGTTCTAAATAGTAAATATTTACCTATCAAAATTTTTTAAATAAACTTTACGATTAATAAATATTTTTAAAATATAATTAATATATGTTTCTCTCTTCTTTGAGCAAAGGAAACCGATCGGTGTTCTTCTCCCATCCAAACCGCCATAACGCCGGTTTCTTCTCATCTCTCATCTCTTACTTCTTCCATCTTCCTTTATCTATATATTTCCAAGATCAACTGATTAGTCCATCAAGAACCCACTTTATCTTTCTTTATTGGGAAAGTAATGACAAAGCCGAAGGAAAGAAATCGATGAATAACAAGGATTAAATCTTCAAACTTGAAAGTATGATTTTTTTCTCAAAACAAGAAAATAGTGTTTGTCACGTAAAGCGCATCAAACGCATGTTAGATCCGAACCCGTAAATCTGAAACAAGAGTATTGTTGATGAGTTATACAAGGCATTGGCGTGAAGGCGGCAGAACACCATTGGCAAGTCGTTGACATGATGACCGAATGGTGGTTTCATGGACCTCACCACTGCGAACACATGATAAGGATGCTCACCGGCGATTCAAATACCACGACCAAGTTCAGGTTTGTACCGAGAAGCATACAGCAGAGGCAAGGATTTAAAACCAGACCGGACCGGACCGTCTGGTCCGATTAAAAAAGGTTAAACCGGTCGGTTTTTATACAGAGAGGTTAGTAGGTGAAACCGAACCGGACCAATGACCGGTTCAATCTTTTTCCGGTCAGACCGGACGGTCCGAACCAATTTTTAAAACATTGGTCATACGTATCCATGGGAAACCAAACTATCAGATACAAAAATGATAATAGATATATGTATGTGTATATATATCCTAACGAAGGTGTTGTTGTATAATATTTCTTAATTTTGGAAAATGGCCTAGAAATATATATTTTTTTGCAAATTAAATTCTTTGTGAATTTTTTGAGTTTTTTTATAAATTCTTTTGGAAATTTGTTGTTTATTAAATAATACAATCAAATAAAATTTATTTTTAATTGTTAAATTTTTAGGTATTTTCCATTACTTGCTAGTTATTACTACTTGCATATTCTTTCCCATTGACAGATGATATGTGTTTGTGTATCACTGGATCTAGTCTAGTTTTGCCTATATTATTTTAACTCTCCATCTGAGTAATTTAATTAGGGGTATGAACTAGATGTAATGGTTTTTCACTTATAATAGTTTTCTAACATATTTCTCCCATCGAGTAGAACATGTCAATTATTTTACTATTTATGCATGACATTTGGTTAGTTTAATTCTCCTATTGAGATTGCTGTTCATGAATGTCATATATGCATAAGTGGATTATAAGGTCATATTTGTTTTATTCAATTATGTGTTAAAATTCAAAAAATATTATTTTGATATTTTGCTTAATCTCAATTGAATATGACATCCTTCAATCCACTAGCTAACATCCTAACCCAAAACAAGTTTGAGGGTCCTAACTATATGGTTGGAAAAGGAATTTGGATATTTTGCTTACGGTTGAAGAGTACAAGTTTGTGCTCAGTGAGGTGTGTCCTGAAAAACCCAATGAGGGTGCCTTTGAAAAGGTTACCAAGGCTTATCAGAAATGGGTTAAAGCTGATGATATGACGCGATGTTATATTTTGGCATCTATGTCAAATGTTTTGCAACATCAGTATCAGAAGATGGACACAGCTTGTGACATCTTAGAGAATTTCAAGGAGATGTTTGGAGACCAGACTAGTGTAGCCAAGCAGAATGCGCTTAGGGAGATTCTTACTTCTAAAATAGAGGAAGGAACTCCTGTGAGAACCTATGTTTTGAAGATGATAAGTCTTCTGAATGACACGGAGGTTCTTGGTGTTGAGGTTGACAATGTTACTCAGATTGAGACGGTCTTGAACACTCGCTAGCCGTTTTCCAACAGCCATTTGAATTATAACATGAATAAGATGGATTTTACTCGCCTAAATTGCTGAATGAAATGGTAGTCACGAGACTATTATTAAGCAAGGAGCTGCACTTGTTGTGCTTAATGTCGATTGAGGTTCTTCATCTGCCCAGAAAAGGGGTAAGAAGAAAAAGACTCACAAGCTTAAGCCTAAAAAGAATGGTGCAGCTAATAATGCAAATGGTGTTATGAAAAAGCCCAAATGCAAGTATTTTCATTGCAAGCAACGGGGTCACTAGATGCAGCAATGTCTAACCTGGATAGCCAAGAAAAAGTAAGGTATATCTCTTTTTTATTTACTGGTTGTTGAAACTTGTTTAGCGGTATTGACTACACTCCAATGGTGTGTAGACTCAGGAGCCACTAATCATGTCTGCAATTCTTTGCAAGAATTTCGAGTAACACGCCGCTTAAGTGAAGCGTATGAGCATTTTCAGAAATGGCACCGAAGTTACATTTTTAGCTGTAGGGAATGTTACTTTAAATTTTAAGAATAATAGAACATTGATGTTAAGGGATGTTTTGTATATTCCTTCAATTAAAAGGAATTTAATTTCTATTTCTAGTTTAAGTAAGAACGGATATTCAGTTTATTTTAATGAATTTTATGATGATTCCATCGTTATTAAATTTAGAAAACAAATCATTTGTTCTAGCTCATTAATGGATGATCTATTTATTTTAGATACAATTTCTAGGTTAGTCAAAGATGGACCTTTGAGTTCATTGAAAGTGGAGGCACTACCAACTTCTTGTCTAGAAGGTAAAATGACTACGAAGTCTTTTCCCTTAAAAGGTAATAGGGTCGATGATGTTTTAGAACACATTCATTATGATTTGTGTGACCCAATGAGTGTCCAAGTTAGGGGTGGTTTTGATTATTTTGTGACTTTCAAAGAAGATTACTCAAGGTATGGATATATTTACCTATTGTGCCATAAGTCTGAATGCTTTGAAAAATTCAAAGTATTTAAGGAAGAAACGGAGAAGTGACATGGAAAGTATATCACGTCACTACGATCTGATCATGGTGGCGAATACTCTCTAGGGAATTCATTGATTATTTATCAGAACAAGGAATTACTTCACAATTGTCTACACCTGATATGTCACAACAGAATGATGTAGCAGAAAGGAGAAATAGGACGTTTATAGAAATGGTTAGATCAATGATGAGTTATTCAGATATGCCAATTTCTTTCTAGGGATATGCGATTGAAACAACAATATACATTTTGAATTTAGTTCCTTCTAAGTCAGTACCTCTGACTCCTACAGAACTGTGGACTGGGTATAAGCCTAGTCTAAGACATGTTCGAATGTGGGGTTACCCAGCCTATGTGCTGAAAGGGAAAGTAGATAAGTTGGAATCTAAATCAGAGTTATGTTTTTTTATTGGATATCCTAGAGGAACGAAAGGTGGTTTATTTTATAGTCCTAAGGATAAGAAGATCATTGTTAGCACCAATGCACATTACCTTGAGGAGGACTATATTGTAAACTATATTCCCAAAAGTTAATTAGCCTTGCGTGAGTTGAGAGGAGAAAACAGAGCAGCTAGATTATTTCCAACCGAACATGAACCTGAACCATTCTTGGTCAGAGCTGACATTCCATTGTCTCGTTGTAGTGGGAGAAATGTCAATGGACCACAGGCTCAACTTCTGCCCTAAGAGTCAGTTCCTAACATTCCACTACAGCCTGAAAGTAGTGGGAGTTATGTTAGGTTTGACGCAGCAACTATTGATCCAAATCTACAAATACAAGAAGTAGGAGTCCCTGACTTTTCATTGCCAATTGGTAATGACGAACATATAGAGGCTCTCGACCATGACCAGGATGTGGTCCCACCAGTTATAGACTTGCTAGCATTACAAATGCAACAAGATACAGGTGTGGCTAAGCAACCTATAGTACTTCTTCGTAGTGGGAGAATATGACAACTATCGGTTTGATATACACTTTTGGGAGAAGCATTTGATAGAATCCCTAAAGAAGTGAATATCGAACCAGTATGTTACGATGATGCACTATAAGATAAAGATGCTGATAAATGGCTTATAGCTATGAAATCTGAGATGGAGTTTATGTACTCTAATCAAGTCTGGAAACTTGCAGAACCACCTGAAGGGGTTAAAACTATCAGATGTAAGTGGATCTATAAGAAAAAGAGGGGTGTAGACGGTAAAGTACAAACTTAGAAGGCGAGGCTTGTTACGAAAGGGTACACTCAGAAAGCAGGGATTGTTTATGAGGAAACTTTTTCGCCGGTAGCCATGCTTAAGTCTATTAGAACTCTTCTATCTATTGCAAATCATTTGGATTATGAAATTTGGCAAATGGATGTTAAAACAGTTTTCCTTACTGGAAGTCTTGATGAATGCATCTATATGAACTAACCAGAGGGTTTCATTGCTAATGGCCAAGAATATTTGCTATGCAAATTTAATAGGTCCATTTATGGACTTAAACAGGCATCAAGCTCTTGAAATATTTGTTTTGACTAGTCGATCAAAACTTTGGTTTTGATTAGCGTTATGATGAGTCTTGTGTATATAAGAAGTGGAATGGTAAGAAGGTAGTGTTTCTGGTATTATATGTGGATGATATTCTACTTATAGGAAATTGTGTAGGTATGTTGATTTCTATCAAGGACTGGCTATTTAAGCATTTTGATATGAAGGACTTGGGAGAAGCTGCTCATATTCTTGGGATCAAACTTATGCAAGATGGCAAGAAAAGGATGATTGGCTTGTCACAGGCACTTTATATTGATAATATTCTTGCTCGTTTCAACATGCGAAATTCCAAGAAGGGTTTTCTTCCTTACAAGCATGGAGTCACTCTATCTAAGGATCAATGTCCTAAGACATTTGAAGAGATGGAGAGCATGAAGGCAGTTCCTTATGCTTCTATAGTAGGAAGCCTCATGTATGCAATGTTGTGTACCAGACCTGATATCTGTTTAACTATTGGCATGGTTAGCAGATTTCAATCTAACCCTGAGCAAGAACATTGGACTGCAGTTAAACATATAATCAAGTACTTAAAAAGAACTAGAGATTATATGTTGGTTTACCAGTCAGAAGAACTTGTACCCATAGGTTATACAGAATCAAACTTTCAGTCTGACAAGGACTCTCGAAAATCTACCTCAGGAAATATTTTTGTTCTAGGAGGTGGAGTCATAAGTTGGAGGAGTATTAAGCAAACTTGTGTTGCAGACTCCACCATGGAAGCTGAATATATGGCGGCCTCTGAGGCAGCTAAGGAAGCAGTATGGCTTAAGAACTTCCTAATGGATCTAGGTGTGGTTCCAACAATTCAATCCCCTATTACACTTTATTGTGACAATAGTGGGGTGGTTGTAAACTCGAAGGAGCCACGGAGTCATAAAAGGACAAAACACATTGAGCAGAAGTATTACCTGATACAAGACATAGTTAAAAGGGATGATGTGATATTAATGAAGATTGCATCAGAAAACAACCTGGCTGATCCTTTTACAAAGAGCTTACCAGCACAGACTTTTGATAGCCATGTGGAAGGAATGAGAGTTAAAATAATAAATGCATGGTTATGAGTCTAAGTGGGAGATTGATAAATATATACTATTAAGCATGCAAATGTAATAGTATAGTCTTTGGATGTTTTTCATTGAACAATTATTTAATTGTATTCAATTGGAGATTTGCATAATATGAAAATGTGTTAGTACATTGTGTATGTATCTAACTGGACCAAGTTGAGAATGGTTGTTTTATAACGACTATTAAAACATATTCTTGAGGAAATTAGAAATAAGATTTATGTTCTTAATCTTTATTTAGTTAATATGAGCAAATATACACTGTTTTGTGATTTAACTCATTAAAGAGTGAGTTTCAATTATCGAGACAATAATACTCGGTGAATTGGTAAGGGCAATTTGTATTTGTGAAACATTAATTAATGATGGAATCCATGTCTTGGTGTAGAGAATAATGATGCACTTTAAGTAAGCTTATAAGGTTTCATTGTATAAACCCTACAGGTGGACTTTTAATCCGACACATGAAATACATTAAGTGACAATCTTAAAGATTAAATTTGTTATTTTTATAAATTGTCAGTAATTTATTTTATTTGACAAGCATCTGTAATCTTAACATAGAGAACATAATTTATTACGTTGTGGAAAGTTAAAATTAATAAGGAGTTCAATCATAAATTTTAGTGAAATAATTTATGATTAATTATAACAAAATATATTGGTCATGTATAGATTCTTATTATAATTTTAGTCTTATTAATTTTTTCCTGCATGTCCTGTTGTGCCTTAATTATTTGGACTACACGTGTTTTATTTGTAATTTAAATAAGCAACATATTATTTTAATTAATTTTTTATTTATTAATATTTTCAATTAAATAGAAAAATATGTTGATTTAAAATACAAACCGCATAGAAAAAACCGTATAATTTTATCGATAACTTCTATACGTAAAGGAGAGGTTTTTCGATATATATATATATATGCTTTTCTTCCTATCGAAGAGATGTGATGATTATTGAAAAACATAGAGAGAAAACAGAAACTCTCTTGAAAACACATGATCTATTCTTTCTGCCCATCCAAAAACAAGGGTTACAGAAATAATTAAAGTTACGTGGCAGAAGGCTGTAAGGATAAGAAGATTTGTGAAAAGAAGTTTTTGTGGAAAGAAGATCAGTTAGTGATTCTGTACTTTAACAGGTTTGTCTTGTTTCAATTATGATGATTGGTTTGTCTATATGTATATTTTTAATCTTGGGTTGCTTCCACTATGAATATTGTTTATTCCATCAATCAAAGCTTTCTGGTTCTTCATAGTCAGTGATTATTAGATAGTCCTGTGAGAAAACCTTTAATATGTTATTGTTCTCTATTGGATCTTCTTGGCTAGTGATCATTTGGTGGTTAATTGAACCCACATTGTTGCTCAACAGTATCACGTAGTACAACTTATTATGGGAATTGAACTTAAATTAATAAAGCCTTTGACTTCCAATTACTTCTCAATTTTCTCAAGATTTAGTGGTTTGATCTTCCAAGAAAATAAATCTTGAATTCTAATGATCTTCTTATCCTTTAAATCCATAACCTGTATCTAAATTTGTAATGAATGGTATACATTTAAAATCACGTTTATATCTCTCATTTCTTGGGATACGAACATATGCTCTACAGCCAAATACTGTCAATGATCATATAAGTTCTTTTCCCCCTCTTTAGACTTGTAAAACATCACTATTTAATGTAGTTGAAGGAGGCAAATTTGATATAATTATATGATTGTGTTGGTTTATGCCCTACAGCCAATCGATTTGGTTGTAGTTTAGTGACAAAGTATTTAAAGGCATTCTTTATCTTGTACATGTTTAGACATAAATGATAAAGTCCATGGGATAATTATACACAACAAATGAAATTATAATGATATTATAATTATGAGATTCATATTGCATTTATGTATTATTCCTAAAATGTTCCTAATCATTGTTCTATAAGATTGGACATTAATAGAACATAAAAGACTAACACAACATTAATAGAATATAAAAAGACTAACACACGTTTGTTTTTCCTTGTGAAGGAAGTAGTCGATCTCATAGGCTAAAGTATAGAGATACTTAAATAAATGTGTGGGTGCTTGCTAGAGAACAAATTCACTGAATAGACCCGATATGAGAAATCCATTTGAAACATTACTTGTATGTCTATATAATTCTCATTGTGATGATTGTATAAGTGATCATTTGACTTGTGGTCATCAAAGTTATCTTATACGGGGATTGCTATGTTTTGATACTACTCGTGATCTATTTTATCAAAGGTTGTTTAAACGGTAGTCATTGGATATAGCATGAACTATATGGAGATAGTTGAATGATTAAGATAGGATTCATCACCCTAAAGTAATTAGGAAAAATGTTCCATTGTTCTCGGTTAATATTGATTCGGGAAATCCTTGGCCAAGGTGGAATGATATTTTGTTGGACCCCGTTTCCAGAGCCCAACTCTATAACGATTACCTGATGACGATATCGTACTCCGATGAAGTTTCCTGATTCATCTTCTTGCTTTGATACCACAAATGTTGGACCCCGCTCTCGAAGTCCAACCGTTGAACCATAAGCGTGGCGCAATCCAAAGAAATCGTGAAGCTTAAAGTCTCATACCATTCGATGTTCTCTTTTTCCATAAAATAAAATCAACAATAAATCACAATCAAACATATTCATATCCAATCCATAACTTTCTCCAGAATACGACATTTCCACTCAAACTGATCAAGCTCTATGGCATTCCAAGCCACAATACAATATTACTATCAAAATCCGAATATACAAAAATATACAGTTCCCAAAATTCTCAATACTAATCTAACTTAAACAATACAACATAGATACATATACAAATCGAAAACCTTCACTTCCCTTCACCCGATCTTCTTCTCATCACCTGTGGATGGGAATGAAGGGGGGGTGAGCTTATAGCTCGTAGGTAACAGGTTTATAGCAAAGAACAAGCAAAACAGTTGAAAAGTTTGTTTGTTATACAAAAGTCATAATCAATTCATAAAACACTTTGCTCCCATATTCTCGGTCAAATCCGAAATCTTGAGTTCAAACTCATATTTGAAAAGTGTCATTTCATAGTGAAAAATGTTATCACATCAACATAATATGTTCATTCAATTATCAATACAAATGCTCAATTTATGCACATACTTGACAATTCATCGATGCAATGCACAACCAAATGGCTCGAGAGTTTCGTAGTAACGATCCGGATAAACCGAAGTTTAATCCGTAAACAAAACGAGTCCGATTTCTCAAGAATCTCGTGGCCTCAAGCGGGCAGCCGGGAGAAGGCTATCGTCGACGTGCACGTGACTCCATCCGTAACTCTCTTACCCAAACAAAGCACATAATCTAATCGTTCCATGCTCAAAGCATGTACTTGTTTTCAAAGCTTTCATGCTTTTCATGCTCTTTCTTTCTTTTCCTAATATACAAAATGCCACGAATTTTCAAGGCATAACATAAAGCATTTCAATCTTTATTTTGAAATTCATCGAAAAGTTCATATCTTTGAAATATGTAGAAATTTTGCAAATCATTCAATAGAAACAAAACGATATTTATGAAGTAATTGAAATCATTCTTGTTTTGGGAGTAAACTTTAGTGGCTCATTACTAAATTATAAACATGAAACCCACTGAATTCCATTGCTTATCGATGTCTCTCCTTTTATCCTCTTGCTTTCCTTGATTCCCTTTGTCACATGCCAAATTCCTATTCAAATAGGAATACAAATTAAGGATCCAATTATTGCATAATCACTAAGATAAATTCTAAACAAACTCAAACTTTGCCAAAGTCCCCACCTTCGGTCACTTTTTCATAAAGTCCCCATTGCCTTACGCTTCTATTGACCTCAAAATCATTCAATTAGGTTCAAAACCTGAAAGTTATACCACAAAACATATTGAGACTATTCTTATATTGACACAAGAATCTATTCTCAACTCCCGACCTAAATTTGAGAATCTTAAAGACCTAAATAAAACTTCTTTCTTCATAACCTTTATTTCTAGCTCTGGCGAGTCCAAAATCACCTCATTTGGACACCTACATCAAAAGATATGCCCAAAATATCCAATTTTCTCTTTCTTTGGAAGCGAGGGGCTCGCCCAAGCCCCGCTTCGTCATGACGTCACCCCATTCGCATGCGTCGCTTGACGCTTCCCACTCATCGCGACAATTTAATTATTATCGTCACGATTTAACTCCACGTCGCGGCGTGTTCATACGCACGTCGCGGCGTGCGGGTCTGGAGCTTGACTCCTAAACTCGATTTTCGGCATTTTCTAACTTCAATCCTTTCCCAAACTCAAATACAACACACATAAGCCTTAGATCATATCTTATACTACATTTCTAACCCATTAGCAACTCAAAATCGACACAAACGCCTAATCCCGAAATCTAGCCATTTCCACTTTCAAACCCTAAAACCATCGATTACGCTATAACCAACCTATCTTTAAGTTTAATCCAACCAAAAAAGATTAAACAAAGCGAAACTTACTCGCAATAGCTTCAAACTGTCGGAAATCCTCAAAGAACGAAATCCCTCTTCTCCTCTCTTCTTTTCTCCACCGACGGCTTTCCTCTTCTTCTTCTTCTCTTTTCTCTTCTTTTCTCTTCTTCTATTTTCCTTCTCTTTCTTTTTAATCCTACTTAATTGGTAATGCCCATTTTGCCCTTTTATTTAAGCCTTAAGTCTTAAAATCTTACGTGCCAAGACCAAAATGCCCTCATAAACTTTTACCCTATAATATCCATTTATACCACATTAAACTCAAATAAACCGCAATTATCCACTAATATTCTCAAATTAATCAAACTAAGCCATAAACACATAATTATCACAATCCATGCTTAATGACATCATAAAAAAAATTCGGAGCCTAACATTTCTCCCCCTCTTAAAAGAAATTTCGTCCTCGAAATTCTTATATGATCGAACAGGAGTGTAGGATATTCCCGCAGTTCTCATCAATCTTCATTACTCTAATACTTTCTTCCAACTGACCGTGGTCAACAGACTCACTCGGTCTTTCAACCCCTTATTTGACCATTTACCGTCTTAACTCGTTCCTCAGTATTCTTCAGATCACTTACACTTTTTCCACTTTCTGTGTCGATAAAACCAATACCATATCATATCAATATTTCCTTAACATACTCACGAATATCACATTTCGAATCCAAGACATCTCTTGTCAGAAGCACTAACTCATAATCATTTCATGCAGTCCAATCATATTGGGCTTAGCAAATCCTTTGTCATAACTTGAACACACCTTGTACCCCATGAGCACACCCTGAAAGGTGATACCCCCAGAGACAAATCATCTTTCACTTGCTAATTCACATCACTTAGTATCAGTACCTTTAACCCTTACGATTATCTCACTGTTTTCCATGTCCTTAGCACGGATCCACCTAATTCATCCATCTTTCTTGAATCACTGTATATTACCTGTCCATAGCATCTCCAATTCTAGTCTTCAATGGCTTTACTCAACATAATACGAAAGCGATGACTCTTTCTATCATCAAACTCCTCATACGAAGTTCGATTACAATCACGATGACAACGATTGTGATGCTTAAGGTCAAATAGAATCATACCTTGGTCTCATGTCCATATGAACTCCAAACTATAAACTTGAAGCATATCTCCGATAGTTAAAATTGTCGACAATTCAAACTTTCCGTCACTTGACATTCTAGGACGTATAGCTTAAATCACCACTTATACTTTTCTGACAGCATCTTTGCTCAATCATCCCTGCCGGGACACATACTACTTATGTCAATCACCCGGTATCCTTTTTCCTACTCGAGCTCAAAATGCACATTCGTTTTCAATTTCTTGATAAGGTTCACAATTCCTGAATCCTCAATTTACACTTTGTTCATGTAAAACTGATCTACATTTTTCGTGACTAATGGCACATCTTTTTGCCTTGAATTCGATTCCATTCAGCACTCTTTATTGCACTACATCGGATAACCTCTATATCTGAATTCATACTTCACGGCTACTGAATTCTCTATGCAATACATCTGATTACAACATTAGCTTTATCATTTCTGCTCTCATTTGCTCAGCATGACCCATTGTCTCAGTCTGGCATTTCACAATTTGTATACTTTACACAATCAAAATATTTACGTACATATAATGTCTCCACTTTTCAAGCAATCACTATAGCAACACTTTATTCAATTCATGTATCAACACTCAACTTATGAGGTTTCAATAGTCTCCATGCACACGAATTCACTTCACTTTACTGCTTTGAATCTTATTCTAATCTCTTATGCAACCATCCTGATATACCATACAACTGAATTTCCAAGTCCAGATGATATAAAGAATATCGGTAATATAATTCCTCAAAATTTTCTTTACCTTCGTCCTACATACGATTTACTCATTTCGCCACAAGTAATCAAGCTATTCTTCTCAACTCTTCGAATACACTTAACATATCATGAAACTTCACTTGGATCACTTTAATCTTCAATACTAACTTGAGCAAATATTGTCAAAACTCCATATGTCCACTGTTGGTTCTAACAATTTCTCAATTAACTGGTTCCTCCATGAGATAATATCACCTCTTGTTATTTTCCAAATCCCAATTGTCTTACCTTTCTTGACTGATTTCTCCATTCTTTAGATTTCCTCATAATTCACTTTGATGTATTCTAACGTCTACTCATTTATGCTCGTTCCTCCATACACTCTAGTTTACTTGCTATCTGAGCTTCCCGAGCTTATCACGCCTTCATCGGATAAACTTGCAATTCCGAACATACTTACCTGAAATAAACATGAACTTATATACTCCTCATATTGGCAATTAATGCCTCCTCACTTTTAGGAATCCACCCTCATAGTGGATCCTTTACATCAAATCAAAATACATACCTTCTCGGTAGAATCTTCTACCTCTTTACTTGAGTCTCCGCTGGAATAGAATTCCAATACTCACTTTCAAATCATTACATATTCCTTTTGATCGCTTCTTTCATTGATCATTCTCCATATAAACTATCTCGATTCGCTTAATCGAACTTAGTGAAGTTCTTCTTCAAACGAGAATTTCTTGCTACTATCATATATACCACCCATTCTATTCAAACTAATCTTTATCAATCACTTACTATCATCATCACATCATCGCTTACCTTTAATCCTCGAGAATACCAACTTTTCTCATCCTCATACGGAGATAATGTCCAAGTCACTCAAAACTCAAAGGAGTAACGAACATACTAACTATCACATATGCTTGGTGGGCATCGTCAAAGTCATGCAATTTATCTTACACAATTAATACCTTGACCTTGACAACAGATTCGCTCCTTATCGAACATACTAACACGATTTTATGCTAGTTTTTCCAAAATTCACTTTTCTTATACTATATCATTTCATCATGGATCCATTACCATATTGAGTGCATAAGGCTCACTTCTTTTCCCTACAAAAGCTTCATTCTTTCCTGGGGCTACCTATTCATCAGTACTCTCCTCTCTTGTCAGAGAGTCGAATGCAACTAATCCTTTCAGAACTCCTCGCGTCCTTCTATGAAGTGGAGTTCTTTATTCTTTTTCCTCAATCTCATTCATGCATGATCTTATACACATTTGCGATTGTCCCATTACTACCTATCATTTCATTCGTCTCATATAAGGTCATTTATGTCTACTTCATTTCCCTCTATTCATTTCATCTTCCACATGTAGATCCTCAATAAATTCAAAATTGTCGATGCATAATCATCATGAACTTCTGATCTCAATTCCACCAATGTCCTCGTACTGCGGATCATCACTCTTGTCATCTTATCAAACAGCCATTTCGGTTTCCAATTTCCTCGTCTTAAGATCATAACAAAGTTATGCTTCCATTGCACTCTACTCGAACACTCTAATCTCATCGTGTATACTCATATCCCTATATGTCTCAAACAATCCATATCTATATCACTTTCGAAAACATAACACCACAATACAATATTGCCGTCATGTTCCATACTACATCCTCCAGAACAATTGCCTTGAATCATTATCAGTCCCGTTTACCCATCCACCACAAATCATATCCACCACTCAAGATTCCTTAACACGCTCACTAGCTAATGATCCCATTTCGTAAGGAATCCCATATGGACCAATCATCATTTCATACTCAACCTATTGATCTTCCACATTCTTCATCCCATCGTTCAAACTTTTATCTCACGCATGGAGATTCAACATCAACTTACCCCAATTCATCACGAAATTCAAATCTCAAATTTCGTAACACATTCCTCAAATGAATCAACATTCTTGTCAATCTAAATCAAACAAGCACCTTGTTTCCTCACGTAATTCATGAAAATTCCTCCACAAAGAAAATCACATTCTCACCACCATTCGGACACTTTACAAACATAAGCGTCCATGCAAGATCATAATGCTTTGGGCTCGATACCACAAATGTTGGACCCGTTTTGAGCCCAACTCTATAACGATTACCTTATGACGATATCGTACTCCGATGAAGTTTCCTGATTCATCTTCTTTCTTTGATACCACAAATGTTGGACCCCGCTCTCGAAGTCCAACCGTTGAACCATAAGCGTGGCGCAATCCAAAGAAATCGTGAAGCTTAAAGTCTCATACCATTCGATGTTCTCTTTTCCATAAAATAAAATCAACAATAAATCACAATCAAACATATTCATATCCAATCCATAACTTTCTCGAATCGACATTTCCACTCAATCGATCAAGCTCTATGGCATTCCAAGCCACAATACAATATTACTATCAAAATCGAATATACAAAATATCAGCCCCAAAATTCTCAATACTAATATAACTTAAACAATACAACATAGATACATATACAAATCGAAAACCTTCACTTCCCTTCACCCGATCTTCTTCTTATCACCGTGGATGGGAATGAAGGGGGTGAGCTTATAGCTCGTGGGTATGAGGTTTATAGCAAAGAACAAGCAAAAGCAGTTGAAAAGTTTGTTTGTTATACAAAAGTCATAATCAATTCATAAAACACTTTGCTCCCATATTCTCGGTCAAATCCGAAATCTTGAGTTCAAACTCATATTTGAAAAGTGTCATTTCATAGTGAAAAATGTTATCACATCAACACAATATGTTCATTCAATTATCAACACAAATGTTCAATTTATGCACATACTTGACAATTCATCGATGCAATGCACAACCAAATGGCTTGAGAGTTCCGTAGTAACGATCCGGATAAACCGAAGTTTAATCCGTAAACAAAACGAGTCCGATTTCTCAAGGATCTCGTGGCCTCAAGCGAGCAGCCGGGAGAAGGCTATACGTCGGCGTGCGTGACTCCATCCGTAACTCTCTTACCCAAACAAAGCACATAATCTAATCGTTCCATGCTCAAAGCATGTTCTTGTTTTCAAAGCTTTCATACTTTTCATGCTCTTTCTTTCTTTTAGAATATACAAATGCCACGAATTTTTCAAGGCATAACATAAAGCATTTCAATGCATTTCAATCTTTATTTTGAAATTCATCGAAAAGTTCATATCTTTGAATATGTAGAAATTTTGCAAATCATTCAATAGAAACAAAACGATATTTATGAAGTAATTGAAATCATTCTTGTTTTGGGAGTAAACTTTAGTGGCTCATTACTAAATTATAAACATGAAACCCACCTGAATTCCATTGCTTATCGAGATGTCTCTCCTTTATCCTCTTGCTTTCCTTGATTCCCTTTGTCACATGCCAAATTCCTATTCAAATAGGAATACAAATTAAGGATCCAATTATTGCATAATCACTAAGATAAATTCTAAACAAACTCAAACTTTGCCAAAGTCCCACCTTCGGGTCACTTTTCCATAAAGTCCCCATTGCCTTACGTTTCTATTGACCTCAAAATCATTCAATTAGGTTCAAAACCGAAAGTTATACCACAAAACATATTGAGACTATTCTTATGTTGACACAAGAATCTATTCTCAACTCCGACCTAAATTTGAGAATCTTAAAGACTTAAATAAAACTTCTTTTCTTCATAACCTTTATTTCTAGCTCACAACGAGTCCAAAATTACCTCATTTGGACACCTACATCAAAAGATATGCCCAAAATATCCAATTTTCTCTTTCTTTGGGCGAGGGCTCATGCGGCGAAAGGGCTGCTTCGTCATGACGTCACCCCATTCGCACGTCATGAACGCTTCCCGCTTGTCGCGACAATTTAATTATTATACGTCATGACGAACTCCACGTCATGGCGTGTTCATACGCGTCGTCATGTGCGCAGTGTCTGAGCTCGACTCTAAACTCGATTTTCGGCATTTTCAACTTCAATCCTTTCCCAAACTCAAATACAACACACATAAGCCTTAGATCATGTCTTATACTACATTTCTAACCCATTAGCAACTCAAAATCGACACAAACGCCTAATCCCACGAAATCTAGCCATTTCCCACTTTCAAACCCTAAAGCAAATCGATTATTCGCTATAACCAACCTATCTTTAAGTTTAATCCAACCAAAACAAGATTAAACAAAGCGAAACTTACAGCAATAGCTTCAAACTGTTGAAATCCTCAAAGAATGAAATCCCTCTTCTCCTCTCTTCTCTTCTCCACCGACGGCTTTCCTCTTCTTCTTCTTCTCTTTTCTCTTTTTCTATTTTCCTTCTCTTTCTTTTTAATCCTACTTAATTGTGCAATGCCCATTTTGCCCTTTCATTTAAGCCTTAAGTCTTAAAATCTTACGTGTCAAGACCAAAATGCCCTCATAAACTTTTACCCTATAATATCCGTTTATACCACATTAAACTCAAATAAACCGCAATTATCCACTAATATTCTCAAATTAATCAAACTAAGCCATAAACACATAATTATCACAATCAATGCTTAATGACATCATAAAAAAAAAATCGGAGCCTAACATATTTTGTAAACAGTTTACAAATATCATAAATTGCATCAATAGCTAATGGCGGGGAACTAATATAATTGAACTCAAAATAGAGTAGATATTAATTCCATACCCTATGTCTAATTGGATCATTGGTTGACGAAAGGATTGAATTATACGAAAAAATCATGCACTGAAAGGTTAGTCAAAATCACTTTGAAATTCTTAAATATTTGGGTGGTCATGATGCGTTACTAGACGCCAATCTTGATCTATGATTATAAATTGTTTAATCGAGAATTAAAGATAAATTAAAAGGAGTTTTAATTTCTTTAATTCTAATTATGAATTAAATTATAATTTATAATCATTGCCAACATATTTGGGAACCTAATGGATCTCACATATAGAATGGGTTGGAGAGAGCAAATTTAATTTAATCAAGTTGGACTTGATTATAAAGTTTGAGAAACTTTAAGATTAAATATGAGATATTTAATAAATAAGGATCAATATAAGATATTGAATCTTATTTGGGCATAATTGGTATTTAATTAGAGTTATTTATAATTCTAATTAAAGTTTAATTAAATTAATATTTAATTTCAATTAAATTACTAAACATCCAAAAGCTTATTATAAATAGGCTTAAGCTCTATGTAGCTAGCACTACATGCTTAACCCTCTCTGTAAAAGTTTCAGAGATCTCTCAACCTATTTTGTGGATATCGTTAGAGGTCAGACACTTATGCGGCTACGATGGTTGAGACGGATCGATTTCGGTAACAGTTCAAGGGATGCATCAAGATAAATATCAAGCTTCGAAATAAGGTACGAAGTAAATTCCGTTTTATTATGATTCTTGTTAATCATTTTATAAAATAAATAGATCTTGGTTTTTGGAAAATCAAAAGTCATGAAAAAGTTTCGTGATTATTTGGCTGCGGTTCGGATCAAATCCCGACCCGATTTTCCAACAGATTGTTTATATAAATTCTCCTTAAATATTCATGAAGAAAGGGAATACGAAGAGAATAAGATGAAACCTTTCTTACTTTATTTGATTGTATCGGTTGTAATACATACAGAGTGAAAACATTCTAGAATATGCTAGTTTACTCTTACAGATAACAGAAATCAGTTATGTACAATTGTGAGGTTGTTAGAGGAGATGGTCTTCGGTGGTAGCAGGCACAGAGGAAGTAGTGGAAGACTGAAAATCAGAGTGTTGCGTGGTTGCTGTAGGAGACCCAATGATGGTGGGCCTGGGGCAGGTGAGTTGGCCTAAGCCTTTAGATGAGTGAGGAGAATCCGGTGGATTAAGATCCTTTAGACCCCCACTCAAACGAAACCTAGGATTGATAACTAGGTTAAGTTTGAAAGCCAGTTCATGAAATCGTGCGGCAGGTAGAGGCTTGGTGAGCATGTCGGCGAGCTGGTCAGAAGTGGGAACATATCGTACCTCCAAGAGACCAGTGGCGATTTTGTCATGCACAAAGTGAACGTCGATTTCTATGTGCTTGGTGCGGGCGTGAAACACGGGATTGACGGAGAGAGCCCTGGCGCCATTGTTGTCGCACCAAAGAATCGGAGATCTGGGAGATCGGAAACCAAGCTCAGAGAGAAGGGAAGATAACCAGAGGATTTTAGTAGAAAGCTGGGAGAGAGCGCGATATTCGATTTCAGTGCTAGATCGCGCGACCACCGTCTGTTTCTTGGAACTTCAGAAAACAAGGTTGCTGCTAAGGAAGACAGAGCTGCCGCTGATGGATTTACGGTCGTCGAGAGAGCCGACCCAGTCATAATCACTAAATGCCTGAAGATCAAGGGGAGACAACGACGGTCGGAACAACAAGGCAAGATCGAAGGTGCCCTTCAGGTAACGAAGCACCCTTTTGAGAGCAACCCAGTGAAGAGTAAGAGGATCTGAGAGAAACTGACTGAGTTTGTTCACTATGAAACTGATGTCCGACTGTGTATTGCAGAGGTATTGGAGAGCACCGACCAGGCTACGATACAGAGAGGGATAGGCAAAAGGCAGAACTTCATGGAGAGAGAGTTTAATTCCAGTGGCAGCTGGAGTGGAGCATGGCTTACAAAGCAGCATGTTCGCCTGGATAAGTAAATTCCGTATATATCCATTTTGAGACAGAAATAGACCTGTATTGTTTCTGTAAACTTCAAAACCCAGAAAATAATGTAAATCGCCCAATGACTTTAGAGCAAATTGTGTACTGAGTTTAGAGATAACAGAATGTATTTGAGATGTACTAGTGCCTGTGATGAGTATGTCGTCCACATAAACTAGTAGTAGGAGGATAGAACCATTGGTATGTAAGTAAAACAGAGAGGGGTCAGCCTTAGAATTGTGAAAACCCCATAGGAGGAGCGCAGAACGAAGTTTTTGGTACCAGGCCCTTGGGGCTTGTTTAAGGCCAGAAAGGGCTTTAGAGAGTTTGCAGACATGATTTGGGAGAGAGGGATTTTCAAAACCTTGAGGTTGAGAGATGTAGACAAGTTCACGTAGGTCACCATTAAGAAAGGCATTGTTAATGTCTATGTTGGACCCCGATCTTTTGATGGAAATTAGAATTATTAAAATGGAATTCAATGAGTGTGCTTGTATAGGTATTGTGTTGTAGATGTTATTGTATTTAAAGGAGATTGATTACAAATGAAGTGATTGGTTTTGATGACTTTGAAATTTGAGTAGATTTGTATGAGTTATGAAAATTAAAGTGAATGGGTTGATTGAAATGGAGTTGAAAAGCAAGAAATGATTAGTGAAAGTGTTATATGTTGAAGAAAATTAGAAAGTTTGACTTTTTGGAGTAAAGAGTTGACTTTTGATTTAGGCTGATTTTGAGGAAATAATCTACATGAAATTTGTAGATTATGTTGAGAGCTTTTCGTAGCCATAAAGTATGCTATTTTTCGATATCGGGATTGAAAGTTATGATATTTGAAAGTTAAGTGTATTATGCCTTGATTTTGGAAAATGCTCTAAGTGTAGGATTGTATATGTTGTGTTTTGAGGCGATTTCCGTACTGATGTGGTTTGAATTGGAGTAAATCAAATGATGTATAATATGCGATTCTTGGTTGTGGAGGTTGAAAGATATGATAATGTGAAATTTGGATATTGCTTAGGTGTTGGCTATCAGGGCAGAAACTTTGATTGAAAAATTAACTTAGCTAGAGGTTGAATTTGCTTTGGAGTTCTTCATGAACATTGTAGATCTTATTTTTATCTTTCCATTGATATAAGGCACGAAAATATTGGACAAGGGAGTAGAAAGTTATGATTTTTAGAAGTTCTGATGCTGTTTAGTGTGAAGCTGACCGACCAGTCAGCTTTGTGTGGAGTTTTTGACCTATTTAGAGGTCGATATGATTCTTAAGGCCTTCATGAAAGTTGTAGAGGGTTCTTTTAAATTTCTATAGACACCAAGTTTGTCAAATTTGAAGTTCTAGATCAAAAGTTATGATATTTGCAAGTTTTTGTACTGTTGAGAAATTATCAATCAGTCATTTTTGTGTAAACTTTTGATCCCTTTAGAGTCTGATCTTGCTTGTGATTCCTTCTTTAAAATTGTATATCTGTCTTTTATCTTTCCAACGAAACAAACCGTGTCTAATTTGGAGTTCGGAGTCAAAAGTTATGAGGGTTTGAAGTTTGAAGGTCGGATTGGGTGCCGACCAACCTCTGTTGGCCGACTGACCTCTGATGGCCGAGCCGACCTCTGTTGGCCAAGCTGACCTCTGTTGGCTGACCGACCTTGATGGTAATCGATCTTCGCTCGCCGAGCTTTGATTTTCCGGCGAACTCTAACCTCCCTTCACTCTTTTGAGCATAACTTCTTCGTCCGACATCTGATCGATCTGATTCTTTTTTAGAATTAAATTAGAGAGATGAGGCTACAAATTTTATGAAGGAGCCGAGCTATAATGTAGCCTCTAAGACTTTCAAATACAGGTCGGAAGTTCAGTGTAGTGTTCAGTCTTGGTGTTATAAGGACTGAACAATGTTCAGTATTTTGGCTATATCTCAATCACTAGAGCTCGGATTGAGTTGATTCTTGTTGGAAATTAAACTACAGAGATGGAGCTACAAATTTTATGAAGGAGCCGATCAACAATGTAGCCTCCAGGACTTTCAAATACCGGTTGGAATTTAGGTATAGAGTTCAGTCTCAGCTTTGTAATGGTATGAGCAGTGTTCAGTATTATAGGTCGCTAGAGCTCGCTAGAGGTCGGATTGAGTTGATTCTTTTTGTAAATTAAACTAGAGACATATATCTATAATTCATATGAAGGAGCTGATCGATAATGTCACCTCTAAGACTTTCAAATATAGGTCGGAATTTCAGTTTAGTGTTCAGTCTCGGTGTTGTAATGGCTGAACAGTGTTCAGTGTTATAGGTCGCTAGAGCTCGCTAGAGCTCGGATTGAGTTGATTATTGTTGGTAATGAAAATAGAGACATGGGGCTACAAATGTTATGAAGGAGCCGAGCTATAATGTAGCCTCTAAGACTTCCAAATATAGGTCGGAAGTTCAGTGTAGTGTTCAGTCCCGGTGTTGTAATGGCTGAGCAGTGTTTAGTATTTTGGAGATATCTCGACCGATAGAGCTCCGATTGAGTTGGTTCTTGTTGGTAATGAAAATAAAGATATGGGGCTACAAATGTTATGAAGGAGACGAGCTATAATTTAGCCTCTAAGACTTCCAAATATGGGTCGGAAGTTAGGGGTAGTGTTCAGCCTCAAGTATGAAGAACAAACTTCAGTATTTTGGAGATATCTTGAGCTATAGAGCTTCGATCGATCCGATTCTTGAAGCGATGGATTCGTAAGACATAGAGGAACATTTATTTAGAAGAAAGTTTTATCAATTGACTTCATTTACCTGATCGAAATAATCAGACAAAATGTCAGTTTTAAAGAACAATGAAGGGGCAATTTTGGAAGGTTACTCAAAGGATTAAGTTTATAGGCTTAAATGGAGGGGCTTATGGGTCATTCCCCATTCATTAAATGACATGGAACTATAAAAAAGGATTGGGCTGCTGTTTTATTAAGTGAGGCACGACACTTGAACAAAAGGAAGGAAAAATAAGAAGAGAGAAGAGAGAAGGGAGAGCAAACTTCGGAGAAGAAAGAAGGAAGAGCTTAGGGTTTCAGATTTTTGGGGGTTCAAGCTCAGTTTTTCGTTGATTCATGAGGGAAAAAGATGGAAGGAGAAGAGAGCTTCCTTCCAAGCCTGATAAATCCGAAAATGATGAAAAGTTTGAGGTAAGAGAAAAGTTGAGCTTTGAGCTTTTCTTCGATTTATGGTTTAGAAATATGAAAAATGGTATGGGTTTGTGGAATATGAAGTCAATTTTGATGATTGCTAAGTATGATGGGTTTAATTTGGGATTTTAAGAATTAGGGTTTATGCCCAAAGTTGGAATTTGGGGCTTTTGGAAATTTGTAATTTAGAAAGATTGAATATATGAGGGATTTATGTTTTCTAAGTTCAATTTGAGGATTAAGTTATTTATGATTTTGAATTTGGGTGAAATTGCTTTAGGTGAAGTTAAATTGGAAGAAAGAAGGAACCAATGGACAAATTGGAGCTAGAAACAACTTTCTAGCATCGAATCGAGGTGAGAAACCGTTTATAATAGAATTTATAAGCCACTACTGCTTTCTTTAAATAAAAAGATTTTCTAATTTCAATTGCATCATAATTGTTGCATCATTGTATGAATGATTTGAAAAATCATTATTGATTCAATACATGAACTTTTGATGAATTGCAAAATACCTTGTGTTATGCCTTGAAAGATTTCATGACATTTTGTGTATTCGGAAAAGAGCATTCGATAAATTGATTTAAGCATGATTATGTGATTGTGATTGTGCGAGAGAGAACCTATTTTATTAAGTCACGTGCACGTTGACCCCCTTAGCCTTCTCCCGGCCGCCTGCTTGAGGCTTACGAGATCTGAAAAATGGACTCGTCGTGTTTACGGTAAACTTCAGTTTCTGACGTGTTTATGGAACTCTCGAGCCATCTGTGTGCATTGCATATGTGATATGACATTGCATTTATAAATTGTCAAATTGATGCACTCATGTTTTATAAACTTATGGGTTTATGGTGAAAGCCTAAAATCATATGTTTTCCAAATGGAGATTTTAGCTACAAGAAGGAAAGAACCTTTTGAAAATGTGCTTTACAGATTTCAAAGAAATGTTTTCTAAGACCGTAAAAGAAAAATAATTTCAAGGATTTTGCCTATATATTTGTTATAAACTGTTACCCACGAAGTTATAAGCTCACCCCTTCATTCCCATCCACGGTGATGAGAAGAAGATCGGGTGAAAGAAAATGAAGATTTCTATTTGCATGTGTTTATATTGTATCATTGTTAAGTAAGATAGTGTTGAGAAATTCAAAATTTGTTGATATTGTATATGGTCCGAATTGCCACGAGTGTATGAAGAGTAGTCATTCCAGACATATGTGATTTATGAAATTGTGTATATAGTAAGTATAAGGTGTATGGACTTACGGAATTATGTATTGATTTAAGTTATGTTTGGGATGTGTGTATGAGTATGAATGTGATAATGTATTTTGGATTGAGTTTGGTTATGAAAGAAATGAAAAGGAAAGGAATAAGAAAGAAAGAAAAGAAAAGAAAAATTTATACGGATTTAGAATGTCTTAAGGTTTCCAACGCGATGATTTCTAAGATTTTGTTCGCGGATGTCGGTACTTGTGTTTCATTCAATGCTTCAATTGATTTGTGATTCGTGATCGTTTGTTTGGTTTGTCTCCGAGCCAATTTGATTTGACTTTGTTTGTATGCTTCGCTTCAAGTTGGCTTCGATTCGTTAATGATTTGTTTAACTTTGTGATCAATCGTGTATTCGTTCGCCTCTTTGTGATTCGTTCGTCTTACTTTTTACGGTTGGGCGCCGGTCTCGAATCGGGTCCCAACATTTGTGGTATCAGAGCCCGGTAATATGATCTTACTAGGTGAAGTTAAATTGGAAGAAAGAAGGAACCAATGGACAAATTGGAGCTAGAAACAACTTTCTAACATCGAATCGAGGTGGGAAACCGTTTATAATAGAATTTATAAGCCACTACTGCTTTCTTTAAACAAAAAGATTTTCTGATTTCAATTGCATCATAATTGTTGCATCATTGTATGAATGATTTGAAAAATCATTATTGATTCAATACATGAACTTTTGATGAATTGCAAAATACATTGTGTTATGCCTTGAAAGATTTCATGGCATTTTGTGTATTCGAAAAGAGCATTCGATAAATTGATTTAAGCATGATTATGTGATTGTGATTGGGCGAGAGAACCTATTTTGTTAAGTCACGTGCATGTTGACCCCTTAGCCTTCTCCGGCCGCTTTCTTGAGGCTTACGAGATCCGAAAAATGGACTCGTCGTGTTTACTAGAAAACTTGGTTTCCTTCGTGTTTATGGAACTCTCGAGCCATCTGTGCATTGCATATGTGATATGACATTGCATCTATAAATTGTCAAATTGATGCACTCATGTTTTATAAACTTATGGGTTTATGGTGAAAGCTTAAAATCATATGTTTTGTAAATGGAAATTTTAGCTACAAAGAAGGAAAGAACCTTTTGAAAATGTGCTTTACTGTTTCAAAGAAATGTTTTCTAAGACTGTAAAAGAAAAATAATTTCAAGGATTTTGCCTATATATTTGTTATAAACTGTTACCCACGAGTTATAAGCTCACCCCTTCATTCCATCCTAGGTGATGAGAAGAAGATCGGGTGAAAGAAAATGAAGATTTCTATTTGCATGTGTTTATATTGTATTGCTGTTAAGTAAGATAGTGTTGAGAAATTCAAAATTTGTTGATATTGTATATGGCCTGAATTGCCACGAGTGTATGAAGAGTAGTCATTCGGGACATATGTGATTTATGAAATTGTGTATATAGTAAGTATAAGGTGTATGGACTTACGGAATTATGTATTGATTTAAGTTATGTTTGGGATGTGTGTATGAGTATGAATGTGATAATGTATTTTGGATTGAGTTTGGTTATGAAAGAAATGAAAAGGAAAGGAATAAGAAAGAAAGAAAAGAAAAGAAAAATTTATACCGGATTTAGAATGTCTTAAGGTTTCCAGCGACGATGATTTCTAAGATTTTGTTCGCGAATGTCGGTATTGTGTTTCAGATTGAATGCTTCAATTGATTTGTGATTCGTGATCGTTTGTTTGGTTTGTCTTGAAGCCAATTTGATTTGACTTTGTTTGTATGCTTCGCCCAAGTTGGCTTTCGATTCGTTAATGATTTGTTTCACTTTGTGATCAATCGTGTATTCGTTCCGCCTCTTTGTGATTAGTTCCGTCTTCTGTTTTTGGGTTGGGGCGCCAGTCTCCGTATCGGGTCCCAACATTTGTAGTATCAAAGCTCAGTAATATGATCTTACTTGGGCGTATGTGTATGAGTAAGAAATGGATAAGTGTTTGTGAGGATAAGGTTGATCTTGTGAGAATGTGAGCATGATGTGTTTGTCTTTAATGAATTATTTGACGAATCTAAATGATTGTTTGATTGAGGTGATGAGTTATATGATTGAATTAGTGAGAGTGTGATATTGATGTGAATAAATGTTCATGAATTATTTGAGGAATTACAATGACTATTTGATTTACGTGTCAAGAGTATGATTGATTTTTAGATTGTGCGTATGGAAATTAAGATTAGAAATTCATGATGAGTTTGGATGAGTTGACTTCGAATATATAGGAGATGCAATAGCAGAATATTTGAAAGATGAGCTTGATGATAGAAATATGTGTATTGATATGGTATGGGTGCTATGTGACTCAAGAATTGAGAAATTGTGAAGAGATTGAGAATATGTATGATAGGGACATTAGATGAGAAAAGTGATTGATTATGATTTATTGGAAAGAAATTAGTTAATAGATTGTGTCACTTGATAATGTCTAAGAGGAATTTCGTGGGCGAAATTCTTTTAAGAGGGAGAGAATTGTTGGACCCCGATCTTTTGATGGAAATTAGAATTATTAAAATGGAATTCAATGAGTGTGTTTGTATAGGTATTGTGTTGTAGATGTTATTGTATTTAAAGGAGATTGATGACAAATGAAGTGATTGGTTTTGATGACTTTGAAATTTGAGTAGATTTGTATGAGTTATGAAAATTAAAGTGAATGGGTTGATTGAAATGGAGTTGAAAAGCAAGAAATGATTAGTGAAAGTGTTATATGTTGAAGAAAATTAGAAATTTTGACTTTTTGGAGTAAAGAGTTGACTTTTGATTTAGGCAAAATTTGAGGAAATAATCTACATGAAATTTGTAGATTATGTTGAGAGCTTTTCGTAGCCATAAAGTATGCTATTTTTCGATATCGGGATTGAAAGTTATGATATTTGAAAGTTAAGTGTATTTTGCCTTGATTTTAGAAAATGCTCTAAGTGTAGGATTGTATATGTTGTGTTTTGAGGCGATTTCCGTACTGATATGGTTTGAATTGGAGTAAATCAAATGATGTATAATATGCGATTCTTGGTTGTGGAGGTTGAAAGATATGATAATGTGAAATTTGGATATTGCTTAGGTGTTAGCTATCAGGGCAGAAACTTCGATTGAAAAATTAACTTAGCTAGAGGTTGAATTTGCTTTGGAGTTCTTCATGAACATTGTAGAGCTTGTTTTTATCTTTCCATTGATATAAGGCACGAAAATATTGGACAAGGGAGTAGAAAGTTATGATTTTTAGAAGTTCTGATGCTGTTTAGTGTGAAGCTGACCGACCAGTCAGCTTTGTGTGGAGTTTTTGACCTATTTAGAGGTCGATATGATTCTTAAGGCCTTCATGAAAGTTGTAGAGGGTTCTTTTAAATTTCTATAGACACCAAGTTTGTCAAATTTGAAGTTCTAGATCAAAAGTTATGATATTTGCAAGTTTTTGTACTGTTGAGAAATTATCAATCAGTCATTTTGTGTAAACTTTGATCCCTTTAGAGTCTGATCTTGCTTGTGATTCCTTCTTTAAAATTGTATATCTGTCTTTTATCTTTCCAACGAAACAAACCGTGTCTAATTTGGAGCTCGGAGTCAAAAGTTATGAGGGTTTGAAGTTTGAAGGTCGGATTGGGTGCCGACCGACCCTCGCCGGCCGACCGACCTCGATGGCGAGCCGACCTCTGCTTGGCCGACCGACCTCTGATGGCCGAGCCGACCTCTGTTGGCCGACCGACCTCTGATGGTCGACCGACCTCTGTTGGCCAAGCCGACCTCTGTTGGCCGACCGACCTCTGATGGCCGACCGATCTTCGTTCTGGCCGAGCTTTGATTTTTCTGGCCGAACTCTGACCTCCCTTCACTCTTTTGAGCATAACTTCTTCGTCCGACATCCGATCGATCTGATTCTTTTTCAGAATTAAACTAGAGAGATGAGGCTACAAATGTTATGAAGGAGCCGAGCTATAATGTAGCCTCTAAGACTTTCAAATACAGGTCAGAAGTTCAGTGTAGTGTTCAGTCTTGGTGTTATAAGGACTGAACAATGTTCAGTATTTTGGCTATATCTCGATCAATAGAGCTCGGATTGAGTTGCTTCTTGTTGGAAATTAAACTACAGAGATGGAGCTACAAATGTTATGAAGGAGCCGATCAACAATGTAGCCTCCAAGACTTTCAAATACGGGTCTGAATTTAGGTATAGAGATCAGTCTCAGCTTTGTAATGGTATGAGCAGTGTTCAGTATTATAGGTCGCTACAGCTCGTTAGAGCTCTGATTGAGTTGATTCTTTTTGTAAATTAAACTAGAGACATATATCTACAATTCATCTGAAGGAGAAGATCGATAATGTCGCCTCTAAGACTTCCAAATATCGGTCGGAATTTCAGTGTAGTGTTTAGTCTCAGTGTTGTAATGGCTGAACAGTGTTCAGTGTTATAGGTCGCTAGAGCTCGCTAGAGCTCGGATTGAGTTGATTCTTGTTGGTAATGAAAATAGAGACATGGGGCTACAAATTTTATGAAGGAGCCGAGCTATAATGTAGCCTTTAAGACTTCCAAATATAGGTCAGAAGTTCAGTGTAGTGTTCAGTCCCGGTGTTGTAATGGCTGAGCAGTGTTCAGTATTTTGGAGATATCTCGACCGATAGAGCTCCGATTGAGTTGGTTCTTGTTGTTAATGAAAATAAAGACATGGGGCTACAAATGTTATGAAGGAGCCGAGCTATAATTTAGCCTCTAAGACTTCCAAATATGGGTCGGAAGTTAGGGGTAGTGTTCAGCCTCGGGTATGAAGAACAAACTTCAGTATTTTGGAGATATCTTGAGCTATAGAGCTCCGATCGATCCGATTCTTGAAACGATGGATTCATAAGACATAGAGGAACATTTATTTAGAAGAAAGTTTTATCAAATGACTTCATTTACCTGATCAAAATAGTAAGACAAAATGTCAGTTTTAAAGACCAATGAAGGGGCAATTTTGGAAGGTTACTCAAAGGATTAAGTTTATAGGCTTAAATGGAGGGGCTTATGGGTCATTCCCCATTCATTAAATGACATGGCACTATAAAAAGGATTGGGCTGTTGTTTTATTAAGTGAGGCACGACACTTGAACAAAAGGAAGGAAAAATAAGAAGAGAGAAGAGAGAAGAGAGAAGAGAGAGCAAACTTCGGAGAAGAAAGAAGGAAGAGCTTAGGGTTTCGGATTTTTGGGGGTTCAAGCTCAGTTTTTCGTTGATTCATGAGGGAAAAAGATGGAAGGAGAAGAGAGCTTCCTTCCAAGCCTGATAAATCCGAAAATGATGAAAAGTTTGAGGTAAGAGAAAAGTTGAGCTTTGAGCTTTTCTTCGATTTATGGTTTAGAAATATGGAAAATGGTATGGGTTTGTGGAATATGAAGTCAATTTTGATGATTGCTAAGTATGATGGGTTTAATTTGGGATTTTAAGAATTAGGGTTTATGCCCAAAGTTAGAATTTGGGGCTTTTGGAAATTTGTAATTTAGAAAGCTTGAATATATGAGGGATTTATGTTTTCTAAGTTCAATTTGAGGATTAAGTTATTTATGATGTTGAATTTGGGTGAAATTTCTTTAGGTGAAGTTAAATTGGAAGAAAGAAGGAACCAATGGACAAATTGGAGCTAGAAACAACTTTCTAGCATCGAATCGAGGTGGGAAACCGTTTATAATAGAATTTATAAGCCACTACTGCTTTCTTTAAACAAAAAGATTTTCTGATTTCAATTGCATCATAATTGTTGCATCATTGTATGAATGATTTGAAAAATCATTATTGATTCAATACATGAACTTTTGATGAATTGCAAAATACATTGTGTTATGCCTTGAAAGATTTCATGGCATTTTGTGTATTCGGAAAAGAGCATTCGATAAATTGATTTAAGCATGATTATGTGATTGTGATTGGGCGAGAGAGAACCTATTTTGTTAAGTCTCGTGCGTTGATTACTTAGCCTTCTCCCCACTTTCTTGAGGCTTACGAGATTCGAAAAATGGATTCGTCATGTTTACGGTAAACTTCGATTTCCGTCGTATTTATGGAACTCTTGAGCCATCTGTGTGCATTGCATATGTGATATGACATTGCATCTATAAATTGTCAAATTGATGCACTCATGTTTTATAAACTTATGGGTTTATGGTGAAAGCCTAAAAATCATATGTTTTGCAAATGGAGATTTTAGCTCTGACAAGGAAAAGAATCTTTTGAAAATGTGCTTTCTGGTTTCAAAGAAATGTTTTCTAAGACCGTAAAAGAAAAATAATTTCAAGAATTTTGCCTATATATTTGTTATAAACTGTTACCCACGAGTTATAAGCTCACCCCTTCATTCCCATCCCTGGGGATGAGAAGAAGATCGGTGAAAGAAAATGAAGATTTCTATTTACATGTGTTTATATTGTATTCTTTGTTAAGTAAGATAGTGTTGAGAAATTCAAAATTTGTTGATATTGTATATGGCTGAATTGCCACGAGTGTATGAAGAGTAGTCATTCCAGGACATATGTGATTTATGAAATTGTGTATATAGTAAGTATAAGGTGTATGGACTTACGGAATTATGTATTGATTTAAGTTATGTTTGGGATGTGTATGAGTATGAATGTGATAATGTATGTTGGATTGAGTTTGGTTATGAAAGAAATGAAAAGGAAAGGAATAAGAAAGAAAGAAAAGAAAAGAAAATTTATACCGGATTTAGAATGTCTTAAGGTTTCCAACGCCGGTGATTTCTAAGATTTTGTTCGCGGATGTCGGTGCTTGTGTTTGATTCAATGCTTCATTCGATTTGTGATTCGTGATTCTTTGTTTGGTTTATCTCCGAGCCAATTTGATTTGACTTTGTTTGTATGCTTCACTTCCAAGTTGGCTTTCGATTCGTTAATGATTTGTTTCGCTTTGTGATCAATCGTGTATTCGTTCCGCCTCTTTGTGATTCGTTCCGTCTTCTGTTTTCTGGTTGGGGCGTCGGTCTCCGGATCGGGTCCCAACAATCTATTTGTTGAATACTCCAATTGTGAGAGGCAGCAAGAGAGAGGACCACTTTGATAGTGGAGGCCTTGACCACAGGAGGGTAGGTATCTAAGAAGTCAACACCAGGGTTTTGGGAAAAGCCTTTGTCCACAAAGCGGGCTTTATATTTGGCTATAGTGCCATCGGCATTATACTTAGTTCGAAAGACCCATTTTGTGCCTAGGATGTTCATAGAGGGATCATAGGGAACCAAGGTCCAAGTCTGGTTTTTCTGGAGAGCAGATAGTTCTTCACACATGGCATTATACCAGATGGGATTGTTAAGGGCTTGGGTGACAGAGGTTAGTTCTGTGGAAGGCATAGAATGAAGAGAGGCAGAGTAAACTTTAGGTTTGAAAATGCCGCTTTTGGATCGGGTTTGCATAGGATGGGTAGAGGTGACTAGGGGATGAGCATGAGGAACAGTAGGAGAAGAAGCAGAAGGTAGAGTAGGAGATGAAGGAGAGGAATTAGGAAGTACCTGAGGATGTGCTGTGGAGGGAGAAGGCAGAGGAGACAATTCCTGCACAAGAGAGCTGCTGGAGGATGACCTTGGATGGAGAGCATGGCTTGGAGATACTGCATAATGCAAAGTAGATAAAGGAAGACTAGGAGGGGGAGAAGAAACCATAGGGGAATTGGAAGGAAAGAGAGTAGGATAAGGGAATTCAAGCTCATTGAATTCAACATGCCTAGAGATATAAAGTTTGCCCTTGTTGTTGAGACATTTGTAGCCTTTGTGAACAGGGCTATATCCTAGGAAGATACATTTGGTTTTGTGGTAATTGAACTTGTGAGGAGAATAGAATCGAAGATATGGGAAGCATGAGCAGCCAAAGGTTTTAAGAAAGCTGTAGTTCGGCTTTTTGTGGTACAGGAGTTCAAAAGGGGAGAGGTTCTTTAATTTGGCAGATGGTAGATTATTAATGAGAAAAGTGGCTGTGGTGAAAGCCTCAAGCCAAAACCGCAAGGGTAGATGGGCATGGGCTAAGAGTGTAAGCCCGATTTCAGTGATATGGCGGTGTTTTCTTTCTGGTATACCATTTTGTTGGTGAGAATAGGGGCAGCTGAAACGTGTTTGAATCCCATGCTTTTTTAGAAAGGGCAAGAAGGCTTTGTATTCCCCACCCATGTCTGTATGAAGAGCCTTTATTTTTCTGTTTAGTTGAAGCTCAATAAAGTTTTTGAATTGGATGAAGGTTGCAAGAGCTTCGGATTTGAGTTTTAGTGGATAAAACCATGTGAATCTAGTGCAAGCATCCACAAAAATGAGATAATATCTATGGTCTTCGGTTGAAAGTAGAGGGGAAGGACCCCAAATGTCTGAATAAACAATTTCTAAGGGATATTTGACAGAAATATTATGAGTTTGAAAGGGTAGTTTATGAAGCTTGCCTTGTTTGCATGAATCACAAAATTTCAAATCTTTGGTACTGACATGAATTTTCATTGAATTAAGAACTTGGTTCAGTACATTTGATGATGGATGACCAAGTTTAGCATGCCAAACATTAACATTATTTGAAAAAAGCTTAGTAGAAAAGGTTTGTGGAAAAGGAATTAAACTAGTAGAGTTCGGAAGAGAGGATGGCAGTGGGTTGTTTTTGACTTGAGTGAGGTGCTTGGGTTGAGGTGGAACATCAAGGCTGTAGAGGCCATCCCGAAGCATCCCTTTGAGAAGAATTGTCCCCGTTGCCTTGTCCTTAAACAAACACATTGTGTCAGAAAATTCTACAATAATATTGTTGTCTTTTGTGATTTTAGAAATGCTCAACAGATTCTTAGTAATACTTGGAACATGGAGTATTTGGTAGGAAAGTTTTTGGTACTAGGTTGGTCAGAACCAGTATTGGTTTGAGGTAGGAAAGTTTTTGGTGTCCTATTAAATGTTTGGTGGTGTCCAGTATTTTGAAACTGATGTTGTGTGGATGAATTTGATTGTTGCATTTGCTGATTTCCATGCCATGATTGGTCAAACCTCTTGTAGCACCGAAGGGCATCATGACCTGGTTTTTGGCATAGTTGGCAGTACAGGTGATTGGCACCAGTCCATCTTCCTCTGCCACGACTGCCCCTTCCTCGATAGGTATGATGTCTTCCTTGATTTCTAGTATGAGTGTTATTTCTGTTGAGAGATGCAATATTGGTTGAAGGAGAAGAAATAGTTAGAGTATGAGATGCAGCATTTAGTTGTTCAAGTCTTGTCTCATGCATCATAAGATTGTATTGCACATCTTGGAGGGTTGCATTCTTCATTGTATGTGTTAGGAGAACAACAACTGGGTCATAGTCATGGCCTATGCCATTTAATGCACTGAGGATGAGCTCATGATCTGAGACTGCATGTCCTGCTACCATAAGAGAGTCTCCTATTGATTTAATCTTTTGGATATAATCTGAAATTGTTTGTGAGCCTTTTTGTATTGTTGATAGTTGTTGTTTTAACTGCAGGACTCGAACCATTGATGTTTGTGCATATAGATTTTCTAGTATTTTCCAGTATTTAAGAGAGGTGGAGGATTGATTTACCTGACCTACCACATCCTTTCCTATGGTTGAAAGAAGCCAACAAAGAAGTAGCTGGTCTGACCTTCTCCATAAACGGTATTCAGGATTTACCACAGTTTGAGGAGCTTCTGTTGATGATAAAGTAGGTTCTGTGATGATTTGTGGAGGAGGAGAAATATCTGATGAGATAAAATCTTCCAGTTCAAGTGCCCGAATAGCTGCTGTTACTTGAGCTCTCCAATTGATGAAATTAGTTCTGTCTAGTTTGATTGGTAGATTGAAATTTAGTGTTTTTGCTAAAGCTGGGAAATCTAAGAGAGGGGTGGAGAGCTGTGACTGTCGAGACTGATGGGAGGTGGAAGATGATTCTTGGGCCATTATGATGTTTGTCAATGTAATGGATCTGATACCATGAAGAAAGGGAATACGAAGAGAATAAGATGAAACCTTTCTTACTTTATTTGATTGTATCGGTTGTAATATATACGGAGTGAAAACATTCTAGAATATGCTAGTTTATTCTTACAGATAACAGAAATCAGTTATGTACAATTGTGAGGTTGTTGGAGGAGATGGTCTTCGGTGGTAGCAGGCACAGAGGAAGTAGTGGAAGACTGAAAATCAGAGTGTTGCGTGGTTGCTGTAGGAGACCCAATGATGGTGGGCCTGGGGCAGGTGAGTTGGCCTAAGCCTTTAGATGAGTGAGGAGAATCCGGTGGATTAAGATCCTTTAGAATTCGGACATGTTAGAAAGGCCTAACTCATCCTCAAAAGCTAGCTCAAGAGAGGGAGGTTTGCACACTATTATAAATTGTTGAATGTTTTTATACTTGTCTGATGTGGGATTCCTGACACATCCCCCTCAATCCATAGCAAAACTGGATATCTGATGGACATATTGAGCAAAGGGATATAACCGGACACCGCCTCAAACTATTGAGACAAGCTGGCTCTGATACCATATTATAAGGCCTAACTCACCCTCAAAAGCTAACTCAAGAGAGGAAGTTTGTACACTATTATAAATTCTTAAATGCTCTTATAGTTGTTCGATGTGAGATTCCTGACACACCCCCTTAGTAACATGGTATCAAAGCTAGCTTGTCTCGATAGTTTGGGCGTGCCCTTGCTATGTCCCTTGCCTAATATGTCCATCGATGTCCATCTGCCTGACCGAGGGAGTGTGTCGAATCCCATATCGGACAACTATGAAAGCATTCAACAATTTATAATAGTGTGCAAACCTCTTTCTCTTAAACTAGCTTTTATGGATGAGTTAGGCCTTCTAATATGGTATCAGAGATAGTTTGTCTCGATGATTTGGGGTGGTGCCTGGTTATGTCCCTTTGCTCAATATATCCATCAGATGTCCAGTCTTGCTCTGCATTGATGGGGTGTGTCAGGAATCTCACATCGGACAACTATGAGAGCATTCAAAAATTTTTGATAGTGTGCAAACCTCCTCTCTTGAGCTAGTTTTTGGAGGTGAGTTAGGCCTTTTTAACAGGATATGTACGAGTTCATTGGTTAAGACCAATTAGGAGACGACTATCTTAAACATGTATAGAGCATTGTATGGTATAATTATTACTAATTAATCTATGTTGCATTTTAAACCATGTGCATGCCATATCTTTTCCCTACAGGTATTTATAATGCCGTTTAGATGTGAGGGGAAGGTTTCTTACATCGAGTGGTGTTTGGAAATAATTTGTACTAGTTTTAAATTTTTTTTCCTATTTGCTATATACTAATGTGTTAAGTGAATATTTCAACTGAGGAGATTATATAGAAAGACTGGGGATCTAGGTGAGTTTATCAGTTTACAGCCGAGCTGATTGAACAATTCGCCTAAATTAATGATAGTTAAAAGATTACTGATTTAAAGTGTTAAATTTGACTTCCATATTATAGTTGGTTTAATGGTGTAGGATCTATACATTACGAATTAATTGAATGACTTATCATTTATTTATGGGTTGTGGTTTGATTGAGTTATTTATCCATTAAACTTTTTAAATTTGGGAAGTTGTTAGTCTTAATCCAATGGTGAGGCATGTATGCTTAGTCTTGTTATTAGGTGATCATCCGTCATAAACCCAATAAAATTGGTTTTGACTCGAAGTTGTGACAGGATACCTAAGAATCATTTACATCTACAAGTCCATAATAACAATAACACCATACATTGTGTTATTGTTATTGCGTTGATTGCTATTACATTGCACTGAAATCCCTACTTTTATCTACCTCAAGATTATTTGACTTGGACTTCAGGTTTAGCAAGGAAGTGGAAAGCTGGCAATCAGTGTAAGCTTCCACAATATGAGCCCCTTCATCATTACAGTCAATTGTGGATTCATCATCTTTGAGCCTCCCTGCTAATGGATAATAGTTAACTAGTGTTTCAGAGAGCGACCTCTGTAGGGAATGAGACCTTTTGGAGAAAGTTTAAAGGATTTCATCGTGATCGTTCAGGTCGGCATTTGAGTGGTAGAAGAAGAAAGCTATAGTGCGATACAAATGACTGTGATGTTGTTCCCAAAAAGAAAGCTTGAAGGTTTGAAGATGTCTAGGGGTAGGAGATGACGGTTTGATTGCTTTCCTAGAGATAATTTCTAAGTTTCTTCATCAACATTTTCTCCCCTATTGCTGTAGTTTAAACTTCTGGAGTTGACTTGTCTCCTTTATACAGAATCATGTGGCCTACATGTTTAGTTTTTAAAACAAAATCACGAAACGTTTAGTACAAGTACTAAATATATAAAACGAGAGAAGATGATGGTAACAAAGGTATAAGTTATTTACTGGATTAGATTAGCTTTGGAATAGATTAGCCTTATATAGGAGTACACGATGACATAATCTCTGTTAAAATTCCACAAATGTGATACCACCTAAAAAAACAGAATACAACTAACTCCTTTGGTAAATAAATAGGAAATCACAGCAACTAATAAACTCATTAAAAATAAATAATTTAAAGAAATTAAGTCAGCAGTAGACTTGGTCATGCATATCGCATGCATGTTGCAAATTTTTAACATATAAGTAGAGTTGACAATTTAGATTTAACCCGCCGACTTTGTTTAAAATTAATGAATTAAGCCTAAATTAATATAATTTTGGGTAAGTTTAACTTCGAGAAGGTCGATTTGGCCAAACTCAAAAGAACAAAATCAGGTTATAAAATAACTTCATTTCATAAAATAATATCATTTCAATTAATACATAAAAAATTATGTCGTAATGACATTATTTCAACGTTGCCTCTCTATATATATGTTCTCACTGCTGCAATCTCATAGGACTTGTGTCAGTGCTTCAAAAGTTCTTTTATGTAGTATATCCACAACATTCTAACCCTACAGTTAAAGATCAAGAGCTTAAATTTTTAATTAAAGCAAGATGAGTAAACTTGGTCACGCATATCACATTCTTATTTTCTTAACATATATGTAAGGTTGACAATTTAGATTTAATCTGACATTGTCCAAAGTTAATAAATTAAACCTAAATTAATTGGAGATTTGGATAAGTTTAAGTTCGAAAAAGTCGATTTAGCCAAATTTAAACAGCCAAAATTAAATTGATCAATTTATACAAAATGTCGTCATTAAAAATTTCTTTAATTTTTGTAGCATCCACAACAATCGAACCCTGCAGTAAGTGATCGAGAGCTTCAATTTTTAATTGCAGCAAGGTGAGCAAATCTTGTAGGGACTTCGTCTCCTCTCGCACAAAGAACTGCTGATGTTTCTACACATGACTCATGACCTCATCAAAACTTTCTGGTTCTCCTTAATCACATGATTATTAGATAGTCATGTTAGAATACCTTTAAGATGTTAGTGTTCTCTACTGGATCTTCTTGGCAAGTGATGATTTGGTTGTTAATTGAACCCCCGTTGTTGCTCAACAGTATCATGTAGTACAGCTTGTTATGGGACTTGACCTTAAATTAATAAAGCTTTTGACCTCCAATTACTTCTCAATTTTCTCGAGACCTTAGTGGTTTGATCTTCCAAGAAAATAAATCTTGAATTCTAATGATCTTCATATCCTTTAAATCCACAACCTGTATCTAAATTCATAATGCATGGTATACATTTAAAATCAAGTTTATATCTCTCATTTCTTTGGATGTGAACGCGAATACTGTCAATGATCATGTAAGACAGGTTTTTTTGCCCCCCTCTTTAGACTTGTTCTAATACATCACCGTTTAACGAAGTTGAAGGAGGTAAATTTGATATAATTCTATGATTGTTAGTATAAATTCTCCTTAAATAGTCGGATATGTGCGAGTTCTTTGGTTAAGACGAAGTAGGAGACGTCTGTCTAATTAAACATGTATAAAGCATTGTATGGTATAATTATTACTAATCTATATGTTGCATTTTAAACTATGTGCATGCCATATCTTTTCCCTAGAGATTTTTATAATGCCGTTTAGATATGAGGGGAAGGTTTCTTACATAGAGCGGTGGTTGGAAATCATTTGCACTTGTTTTATTTTTTTTTTCCTATTTGCTATATACTAATTTGTTAAGTGAATATTTCAACTGAGGAGATTATTTAGAAAGACTGGGGATCAAGGTGTCTTTATCAGTTTAGAGCCGAACTAATTGAACAAGTCGCCTAAATTAGTGATAGTTAAAAGATAATTGATTGCAAGTGTTAAATTTGACTTCCATATTATAGATGGTTTAATGGTGTATAGGATCTATACATTACAAATTAATTGAATGACTTATCAATTATTTATGGGTTGATTGAGTTATATATCCATTAGACTTTTTTAAATTTGGGAAGTTGTTAGTCTTAATCCAATGGTGAGGCATGTATGCTTAGTCTTGTTATTAGGTGATCATCCGTCATCAACCCAATAAAATTGGTTTTGACTCGAAGTTGTGACAGGATACCTAAGAATCATTTACATCTACAAGTCCATAATAACAATAACACCATAAATTGTGTTATTGTTATTACGTTGATTGCTATTACATTGCACTGAAATCCCTACTTTCATCTACCTCAATTATCAAGATTATTTGACTTGTTTCAATAACTTTTATCACAATAAGAAAATTGTTAAATGAAAATTAATCGATTTATTTTAATTTATAAAACTTATTAATTTACAAAATTTATTAACTGATTAATAAACTGATTAGTTTTAACAACAAAGATTATTAAATTTAATCAACATAAAGTTAAAAACTGAATTAAAAATTGGTCAGTTAAAAGTTCTATTGTAAACCTTACGAATTGGTTTAATTTTTAAAACATTAATAAGACCTTTCTTCTCCTCGTTAGACTTGTTTTCAAACATCACGAACATTCAAAGAAGTTGAAGGGGATAAATTCAATCTAATTCTACGATTGTTCATGTAAATTCTACTTAAATATTCATGTTTCATTCGGATATGTACGAGTTCATTGGTTAGGACACATTTGGAGATGTCTACCTTAAACATGTATAGAGCATTGTATGGCATGATTATTACTAACCTGTGTTGCATTTTAAACAATGTTTATGCCATTTCTTTTCCCTGGAGATTTTTAATAATGCCATTTAGGTGTGATGGGCATATTTCTTACATAAAGTGGAAGTTGGCAATAATTTGCATTTGTTTTATTTTATTTTATTCCTATTTGCTACATACTAATGTGTTAAGCGAATAATTCAAGTAATGAGATTATATATTGAGAAGAGAACGGGAATCTAAGTGAGTTGAGAAGAAGTTGCCTAAATTAGCGATTGTTAAAATGATGTTTGATCGTAAGTGTTAGATTTGACTTCCGACCCATATTATAGTTGGTTTAATGGAGTAGAATCTATACATTACGAATTAATTGAATGATTTATCATTTATTTATGCGTTGAGGTTTGATTGAGTTATATCCATTAGACTTTTTAAATTTGATTGAGGCATGTACGCTTAGTCCTGTATTATCAGTTGGTGATATGATACCTAACAATCATTTACATCTACAAGTCCAGGGCAAATCTTCATAAACATCAAAATTCAATATTTTAAAATTTAAATTGAAAATTAAACCGATAAAATATAAGGTTTAAAAGGTTCAATCAAAATTAAAATTTAATAAAACTTATTAAAGATTAAATAAAATTAAAATTTTGAAATATAATTTAAAGATATTGTCCTTACTTATTGAAAATTTAGAATTTAGTTAAAAATAAGTTGTTAAATAAAAATTAATTAATTAATTTTAATTAATAATAATTTATTAATTTACAAAATTAACCAATTAATTAATAAATTAATCGTTTTAATTAAAAATTATTAAAATAAATTGAAATATAAAATTAAATATTAAATATTGAACGGAAAAATTAAATATTTTAAAAAATTTTATTAAAATGATTGAAACTACTAAATTTTTTAGTATTACTAAATTTATCCACATCAAAAATATTTCCATTTTCTTTAGCTCTTACTCAAAATTTGACCCATCAAAGAATAACATCCAATGATCCAATGCCTCGTTACTAGTCATCCTTGGCATGTGCCACAACCCCGCGCTCCTCACCCCGCGCGTGTGCGATTTTAATGACCCTGACGATGGCAGTCCCCAAGCCTAACGTGTCACTTGGGGAATGGCCCACACAATGACTTCTGCCTAATGACCACATGCTGCTCCACAACAGAACAACCCAATAGGCTTGCAATTTGTTCTTAAAGCCCCAAGCCCACCTCCTCCGGATAGATATCAAATATCATTGAATAAAAGAATTTGGATAGTTTATTTTTGAACCCTACGTTCATCCACCACAATTATCTTGTTAAGCTAGTAATAATAAAATTAACGTTAAGTGAAAAGGAGGGTGATAGTAGTGAATTGTTAAATCTTATATGTGTTGGATGCAATAATAAGTAATAAATAGATAATACTTATATTTAATTAAATTTACTCATAGCTTACTACAAGAAATCTGTAATTTACTAACGGAAAAAACGACAGTAAATTGGAGAATTCTATCGGTAATAATATTTACCGATGGAATCAAATGACGGACAAAGACATCGTTAATAGGACCGTAGGTAAATTTAACGATAGATATTTTATATGCCCTTCCGTTAGTAAAATACACCGATGAATAATTTAATTATGTGCCCTTCTGTCGTATATCGATGGACAGACGAATTCGTCGGTAAACTATCGTGAAGATAATCGCAAAGGTTTTAATATTATTGACGGAAGAAAAAGAATCGTCAGTAAACATCGAACAATTTACCGACGGTTTATGGTATTCCATCGATAATAATAAAAGTGTTTTTATGATGGTCTTATGTATTCCATCGATAATTAAAAGCAAAAAATTTAAATAAAATCCAAATATTAAATTTATTTTATGATCTTATGATAAATGCATAATTTTAATAGATTATGAATTATCTGTATAATAAATTTATTTGTTTAAACAAAAGAAAGTTAATTGATGATATAAAGTTAAAATTATCTTAATTGATAATAAAACATTACAACAGATATAATAAGTTTTGTAATTGAAAGCAAATGACTACAACAATCTTAATGTAATTATCCAAAGTGTAACATACTTTCATATATTTATCGGTGTAAAGATCTTTATGTAACTCATTCCTTTTATAGAAAAGTTGCAAATCACTTCGTAATTTTGCATTATTTTTGTCCTCCCTTCAATGTTTATAATGATATTGAAAAAATTGTCAAAACTATTTTTTTTCTATATGCATCACATTTAGATTATGACGTATCAAATTAGTTTTCAATATGGTAAATCTCAAAAGATGCTTTGTTTTCTCCAACTAAAGTTTTGACTAATGCTTGTATTTATTTCATCGGCTTCAAATTCTATTACTTTCAACAAGTCTAATTCTTCAATCTCTTGCAAAATCTCTTCACCAACTTTAAGAGGAGGATGAGATATTTTTACCATCCTATTCTTAATAAATTTATTTTTATTGCATCTAAATGGATGAACCGGAGGAAAAAAATTTCGTGAGATTGTCAAACTACAGTTTCCTAGCTAAGATTGCATTCAAACATACTGCAAACATTTGGGATAGGTGAAACAATATCTGTAGTACTCATTAAATCCAAGAAATATTGACGAGCTAGTTCCATGAGGCTGTTTTGATCAGTACATTCTCGCCCACTACTATCAAGAAGCTTAAGAATCTGATTAACATTCCTGCGGGCTAGCACAGAGGCATGAAAATATTTGTATTGGTATCACCATCTTGTAACTAGCATAGTCTGGCTTTCTGTACTAAGACTGAATAATGAAACTTGAGGGCTTCTTGATAAGATTGTAAAGAGTGAATCTCCGTCTGTCGATGTACTAGATTGTGGGGACTCAGACAGCAATTGTGTTGAGCATGAGTGAGATTTTCTTTCAGGCTATGAAAATGAGGTCTACCAAACATAAACTATTTAGTAGATGCCTTCGCACTTCGGAACTTGGACATGAACTGATAAGCTTTCTATCCAGTAACATTGGTGTACCAATAAGTAGTATCTAGATCTGAGAATCCCACCATATTAGTAAGTGCATTGAAGAATCTGAATGGAGCACCCATAGACTTAATGTGAGTAAGTATCCGAATTAGCATGGGAGAGTGATCAGACATCAGATTCTCACCAAAATGAACAAATGATGAAGGGAAATGATTTAACCATATGGTGTTTACCAACGCCGATCTAGTTTCTTCCTCACAAGCATTGTACCTTGTTGGTTATTGGACCAAGTAAGCAATCATCCAGTAGAATTAAGGTCTACCAGATCCATTTGCGACAAAAAATTGTGAGTTCCTGCGTAATGCTTATGTGAAATCTCCTATTACTTTCCACCTCAGCTGAATTCAAAGAGCAGTTGAAATCCCCCACTACAAGTCACAGATTTTGTACACCTTGTTGTAGGCGGAGTAGGTCATTTCATAATTTATCTTGTTGGAAACGAAAATTAGAAGCATATACTAATGTGAGATCAAACCCCTTATTCAAACGCTTCATGTGACAGTGCAAATGCATCAACTGATCTGATTCTTCAAAAATAGTCACTCTAACTAGATCCTCATTAAATAGGCAAATAATTCTTCCATTTACATGTGAGCTATGATTCGAGAGTAGCTTCCAATTAGCACCCAAAAAGAAAGTGTAAGGGGGTCCTTTATTCTGGTTTCAAGAAGTCCAAGCAAGGCTGGGTTCCTATCCCTCACCACCTCTCGCACCATTGATTTTTTAAGAGGGTCATTCAACCCTTTGGTATTCCACACTAGAATTGTCATGTTTTGGATGGGGATCCACTATCGTTTACCATCTACCATTCCGGCAAGAAGACCTCTTTCTGGTCTTGGTTTGTACTGAAAATTGCTCAGATTAGTGTGGTTCGGTTCAGCTGATTTGGCACTAGAGTACTAGTTCCACTATACTGATTATTGCACGATTTTCCTCACAGACAGTATTAGCAGAAGGTTGTGCTTCTAAAACATAGTGAGCTAGGTCAATAACTAAGTTACCAGGAGCAGTCGAAGGGGAGACCATAGATGGATTGAGGAACTTAGTCACCATATCACAATTCTCAAGACCCACCATAGGAGTACTCTTCCTGCAATCAGTGTCAATGGTATCGCTAATTACAGAAGGTGTATTTGCATCCTGTTGGACTGATGTGGTACTGACATTGTTAGCTACATCAGTTACGGCCAAAACAGGGGATGCCGCAACCATTTTCCTATTAGTGGCAGCTAATTGGTCCTCATCTTCAACAACAATTTCACCAGCTTCAACCTCAACCCTACTAGCATCTGTAGTTGTTTCAACAGGGGCTATTTCTACAACTTCATCAGTTACCCCATTAGCCACATTCCCAACTTTCAGTGTATTCTTGTCTGGTTTCACTAAGCCCCTTTTGGTTGAAGGGAAGGGATGGAAGGTAACAAGCTTTTATTTTTTGTTTGAGGGTTTTATAATAAAATGAAATTGAATGAGATAGAAACGGAAGGTTTCATGTTATGTTCTATTCTATCATAAACAATGAAAATAAGAAATTTCCGATTCTAGGTTTAGGATATAACGTAAATTAATAAATACATACTACCTAATATACCATTAATCATTCTTCTTAATATCAACTATGAAAAAATCATAATATTAATATATTAAATTGAATATCCTAATATTAAATATAATAAATTTTATTAAATAATTAATAATAATATTTTATATTATTAATAATAAATTATATATATTTAATAATAAAATAAAATATTTATATTTATTTATATAGAAATATGTACAAACAATTAAATAACAATTTTTATATATTTTTATTTTTCATTAATAAAAATATATTTAAAATTATATATATTTCTATTTAATAAATATATAAATAAATTATTTTAAATATAAATCATAATTTAATATAATAAAATTTATTAAATTATTAATAAAATTTTATATAATTAATAATAAATTTTATATAATTAATAAAAATAAATAAAATTTTATTAATGAAAAATATAAAATATATTTAAAAATTATTCTTTAATTGTTTTGTATATATTTCTATATAAATAAAATAAAATAATAAAATAAAAATTTAATAAAATTTTATTAATGAAAATAGAAAATATATAAAATTATTCTTTAATTGTTTGTATATATATATTATTATTTTTAAATATAAATCACATAAAATAAATTAAATTAAATTAAATAATTAATACTAATATTTTATATAATTAATAGTAAAATAATAAACCTCTTACAACAATCATTTTAATATAAGGAGAATAAAAGTCATTTATTATACATTACATTACACTTCATTCCATTCATCTTCTAAACAAAACTTCACTACATTACATTATGAACCATTTCATCCTTTCCAAACAACTTTTTATTATATTACATTCAATTCTATTATAAACCATTCCGTTTCGTTCTATTCCATTAATTAACATCTAATCAAACAAGGTCTAAGGGTGAGACCAAGACATCCCCCCTTTCTTCAATAAATACCTCTTCAATTTTATCAACCACATCATAATTCATCAATTCATCATGCCAACCCGTTTGAAAAACCTTACCTGTGGGTTTCCAAGTTTTGCTAACCATACATGGTTTCCACGGATAAGGGATGGAGATTACCGACTTCTCTAATTCACCCAATTCAGTCAGCTGCAGAATAGGAAGTGTATCTGGGAGGGGAGACTGCTTTAAAACCTCGATGCACACTTTGGCATAGCGTAGATGCTCCATTGTTGCTGTCTGGGAAACCACACAAATGGGTTTTCCCAGAGCACTTGCCATGTAACTAAGGCCGTCAATGGTCTAAAACCTTTCGAGATGTTATGTAATTCAACCCATAAGGGCAAAGCGTCAATCAAACCTCTATTTGTTTCTAATCTCGATCGCCATTTCTAGAGGAAGAGTGGTTGGTCTCCGACGTGCCATGGGCCTTGCTACACTATCTTGTCAAGATTGGTGCTGTTGGAAAATTTAAATTGAATGGAGTCATCGTCCTGAAGTACAACTTTCCCCAACCCTCACTTTCCCTATTGTGATTTGGCCCAAGCATTGACCATTGAGAAAACTATTAATGGGCAGTTTGTATTAATTTTTTATACATAATTTGCTAAATTTTTATCCATTAATGTTTAAATTGCACTAATTAAAAGTTATTTATTTTAATTTTAGGCACATATTGGATTTGGAATTTTTAAAAGCCTAAAGCAAGGAAAGCTCTAAAAGGAAGGGAGGATATTAAAAAAAGAGGAAAATGTTAATGTTTTGCATAGTAGCAACCACGATTTTTGCACGAAGAAGAGGTTAAAACATAAAAAAACAAAAGAGCAAAAGTCAGCTGGCGGCAAAGAGAAAAAGAAGGATTGTGGTTATACGTGAAGCAAAGTTTGAAATTCAATACACAACAAACAAAAAGAAGTTGGCTAGCATGAAGGAGGTAGTGAAAGATGCATGTATTATCTATCTCATTTCTGATTGTTCCCATTTATGAGGAGACTTAACCCACACATGAAGGAGGTAGTGAAAGATGAGGTAGTAAAGCTTCTAGATGCATGTATTTTCTATCCCATTTCTGATTCTGGTTAAGTTAGTCTTGTGCATGTGGTGTCAAAGAAAGGAGGCACCACTGTAGTTAAAAGTGAGAAAAATGAATTAATAGCCATTAGGAAGGTCACTGGGTGGAGAATGTGCATAGATTATAGGAAATTGAATGATGCCATCAGGAAAGATCATTTTCCTTTACCTTTCATTGATCAGATGATTGAAAAATTAGCTGGACATGACTTTTATTGTGCCTTAGATAAATATAGCGAATATTTGCAGATTCCAGTAGCATTGGAAGATCAGGAGAAAACAACTTTTACATGTTCCTATGGTACATTTGCATATAGACACATGTCCTTTGGGTTATGTAATGCTCCGGCTACATTTCAAAGATGCATGATGACTATTTTTTCTTATATGCTTGAATCTTGCATTGAAATTTTCATAGATAACTTCTCTGTGTTTGGTACTTCATTTGATGTATGCTTGGATAACTTAGAGAAAGTCCTGATCAGGTGTGAAGAGACCCATTTAGTGCTGAATTGGAAAAAATATAATTTTATGGTACAGGAGTGCATTATTTTAGGTCGCAAAATTTCTAGCAAGGGTATAGAGGTAGACCCAGCAAAAATTGATGTCATTAAGAAACTTCCACTACCAAAAAATGTTAGATCCATTAGAAGTTTCTTGGGCCACGCTGGTTTTTACCATAGGTTCATTAAGGATTTTTCTAAGATTGCTAGACCTCTGACTGAATTACTTGAAAAAGATGTTGTGTTTAATTTTGACGATAAATGTTTGACATCTTTTCAATTGTTAAAGAATATGCTTATGACTGCACCTATTCTTATATCTCCTTACTGATCTCTTCCTTTTAAATTAATATATGATGCAAGTGATTATGCAGTGGGTGCTGTTTTAGGCCGAAGACAAGGTAAGATCTTTCATCCCATTTTTTATGCAAGTAGGACACTAAACAATGCACAACGCCATTATACCACTACGGAAAAAGAGATGTTGGTGGTTGTGTTTGCTTTTGACAAGTTTGCTCATATTTGGTTTTGTCTAAAGTAATTGTGTATACTAAACATGTAGCTTTGAATTACTTGACGACAAAACCCGACGCTAAACTAAGACTAATTCGTTGGGTGTTACTTTTGCAAGAATTTGACATTGAGTTGAGGGATAAGAAGGGAGCCAAGAATTTTGTAGCTGATCACTTATCAAGGTTAGATGAAGCTGCTATGGAGAGTGCAACAAAGAAGGACATTCATGAGACTTTTTCTGGTGAGCATTTGATGGTTATGGCAGTCACTCCTTGGTTTGCAGACTATGTAAACTACCTTGCTGGTAATATCTATCCCCTTGATCTTTCTTATGCTCAAAAGAAAAAAATTCTGTCTGAGGTAAGATACTATCTTTGGGATGATCCTTTGCTTTACAAGATTTGTGTCGATGGTATTGTTAGGCGTTGCATTTCTGAAGAGAAAATGTCCTCTGTGTTACATCATTGTCATTCTAGAGAGATTGGGGACATTACGGTACATCTAGGACATCTCATAAAGTTTTAGAATGTGGTTTCTATTGGCCCACCTTATTTAGGAATGCATATACATTTGTCAAATCTTGTGATAGGTGTCAAAGAGTCGAGAACAATAGTAAGAGACATAATATGCCATTGACTAACATTCTTGTTTGTGAAGTTTTTTATGTTTGGGGCATAGACTTCATGGGACCATTCCCTAAGTCTTTCTCTAATCAATATATATTGGTTGATGTTGATTATGTTAACAAGTGGGTGGAAACAGAGGCATTGCCTACGAATGAGTCTAGACGTGTTGTTAAGTTTTTGAAGAAGAATATTTTTACACATTTTGGCACGCCTAGGGCTATCATTAGTGATGGGGGTTTCATTTTTGCAACAAACTTTTTGATTCTTTATTAGCTAAGTATGAGGTAACCCATAAGGTTGCTATTTCATACCACCCCTAAACTAGTGGACAAGTTGAAGTCTCAAATAGGGAATTAAAAAAATTAGAGAAAACTGTTAATGTTTCTAGACAAGATTGGTCTTTAAAGCTAGATGATGCATTTTGGGCATATAGGACTGCATTTAAGACATCCATAGGCATGTCACCATTCAAGATAGTGTATGGCAAGTCTTGTCATCTTCCAGTTGAGTTAGAACATCGTGCATACTGGGCTACTAAATTTCTTAACTTTGATTTATCTTCTGCAGGTGCTAAGAGACTTATGCAGCTTCACAAGCTTGGAGAGTTCCGTTTGGATGCTTATAACAATTCGAAGTTGTATAAGGAGTGTGTGAAGAAGTGGCATGACAAGAAGATCCTCCACCGAGACTTTAAAGTAGATGACCAGGTATTGATCTACAAGTCCTGTTTTCGTCTTTTTCCAGTGAAACTTAAGTCGAGGTGGTATGGACCATTCACGGTGATTCAAGTCCTTCCTTTTGGGGTCCTTGAGGTAAAACGAGAAAATGAAAACTCGTTAAAGGTAAATAGACAATGAGCTAAATTATATATGCCCAGGTTTGTACATAACTCTGAGGAGCGATTGTATCTTCATGACACTTCGCCTCCTTAATCACAGTGCATACCTTCCAGTAGGATTGTAATTTTCTTTCTTTTCTTTTCTCGTTGTTTATTTTTCATTTCTTTATAGTTTAATGCATTTCTTTGAGTTGTTTTAAGTTTTCTTTAGGTTTGCGTGGTTGGTGACAAAGAGTTATTGGCTGATTCTTTTTCAGGGAAGTTTCTTCTTCCACTTTTCTCTTTTTGTGTTTGATTGTTAGCTATTTGAACATTAGGGATAATGTTCATTGTTGAACCCGATTCGCATTAAGCTTGTTTTCTTTATTTTGAGGTTTAAATTGATTAATTCCTTTTAGTTAGAATAATTTGGGATTTTAGTGCTCGATTAATGATTAAAATTGAAAGGATTTAGTTAAATTAGAGTTTTAATAAGTTACTAGATTTTAAAAGATTAAGATGGTATAAGGGCTTTTAGGAAGATCATGAATGTTCTTAGGATTAAGGTTTATAAGATGGGCTTTAGCCCATTTCAAATGTCATTAAATGAGTAAAAGAATTGATTTATATGGGAAACAAGTGAGGTAGTTGTATGGAGAAGGGAAGGAAACGAAAATGGCAAGGAAAGGAGGAAAATAAGTGACTTAAATGAAAACTACGTAGTTTTGATAAAGGGGCTTAGGTTTTTAAAGTTTAAGAAACAAAGTTACCTTAGGTTATTTAGAAGCAATTGAAACTTGCAAGAGAAAGGAGAAAAAGAATGGTGACTTTCGGCTAAGGGGAAAGAAGAAGAAGAAGAAGAAGAAGAAGAGGAAGAGAAGTAGGAGCTTAGGTGCTTATGCTTTAGAGAGAAGGGATTTTAAGAGTTTTATTCAAGTAGAAAGTGGAGAGGAAGGTTTAATCTTCCAATAGAAACAAAAAGAGAATTTCGTGGGTCATCTTCTAAGGTAAGAGAATTTCGAAATTATTGGGTATTTTGGGTAGGTTTTGGCTTAAATAGCTTAGTTTAGGTATGAGTTAAGTTAGGTAGGTGTTAATTCAAGTTTTCTTTTCCTTAAAATTTTCCGATTTTGATATCCTATGTTCTTATGGGATAATTATGCTTAATGAAGGTGAAGTGAGGCTAGTGGAGGAAGAAGCAAGGCAAATTGACCATCCTACAAGCTAAAGGAATTTAAGGTGGGTGATTTCTTAATACTTGAGATAATAGGCCTACTTAAGTTTTAGAATAAATGTAAAATAATGCTTTCCAATGACTTTAAAGTTTTGTAAAAATTACTCTTGGTTATGTTTTTCATTTGTATGAGATGTTCTTTGCTTGTATATTGTGTTAGAAATCATTTGTATTATGTTTCACATGTGAAAAAGACTTGAATGTGTGATTTCGGAAAAGATTTGCCAGTTTGGCCTAATTATGCGAAAGTGAATTTGTAATAGCCAGTTACAGCTCATAATTTCAAATTATGTGAATTATGTGCTTTCTTTGGGTTTAGGGTGATCCCGTTCGAGTCAGGTGCACCTGTCTAACCATAGCTTCTCCTACTTTCATGTAGTGGCACGGAATTCTTTTCAAGGATTTATCATCACTTGCCATACATAATCGCTTCATGGAAATGTGTAGTACGTCCGTTTCGGATCCACCCGAACCACTGTGTTTGTGAATTTGTGATTTGCTAGGTTACTTTTGTGATATGTTAAGTTTATAAATTGTTCGAAGTACTAAATTCTGTAAAAAGATTTGCAAAGTGAAATTGCTCTTATTAATGTGATATTGCTTTGAACATGAAAGAATGAATAACAGTTTTTGTTTATATTCTCGTTTATTAAGTTATTACCCACGGAGTCGTCGAGCTCACCCCCCCATTTCTCCTCCACAGGTGTCGAGCGAGAAACCGAGTCACCGCATCGGGATTGAGGCAACTCCGATGCATTTTGATTTTGAAGTCATGTTTTGAGAAATCAAAGCGATAGCTTGTTCTTTGTACTTTTACTTTTGTCATTTTGGGATGTAATCGGGCTAAATGCCCTTTGAAGCTTTGTATTGACTTGTTTTCATGTAAATATAACGATTTCGAAGGTTAAATGTACCTTGTATACGTTTTCAAAGAATGTATAATTGTGTAGTTAAACTTGATAAAAGAAAGAGTGAAGTTGGATTATGTTATGTTTTGGAAACAAATAGAATCCTAGGAGTGTGTTACTGCCCTTGATTTGAAGTATATTGGGTTTGAGTTGTGTTTTGGAAATTGGAAGAATGAGTTTTTATGCAGGTTGTTGTGTTGGATTGAAGACTTTGGTTAGAGCATTTTTAGGGGAAATGCTGTCCAATTTGGAACTTGCTTTAGGGTTTAGAGTGTTTTAGAGTGAGATTTTCAGTGAGATGTCTTCTTGAAGAATGTAGAATATGTTTAGATCTTTCCAATGACATAAAGTTTGTCACAATTGGACTTAGGATGAAAAAGTTATGAGAGCTGAAAGGTTTCAGCTACTATTGTTAGTCATAAAATTTTGTATAACCTTTGGAGGGCTTTTTCACCCTCTTAGAGACATTTTTTATTTTTACTTTCTTCAAGAAAAATGTAGATTATCCTTCTATCTTTAAAATTAAGTATGATTTGCAAATATTAGAGTTAGGAATAAAAAGTTATGAGGTTTGGAAGTTGTGATTCTTCGCTCATTTAGGTAAATTTACTGTTCCATTGATTTTCACTTAGGCTGAAACTTGGAGAGTGTTTTTTATACCTTTAAATGATTGAATTGATTTTTACTTCCTTCATGAAACTTGTAGGTTATCTTCTTATCTTTCCAATGAGGTAAAATGTGTTATTTTTAGACTTGTGTGCTAAAAGATATGAATTCTCAAATTCTTAGCATTGTGTAGGAAATTGAATTTTTTAATAGCAACAACTTTGAAGCAAGTTATGACCCTCTTAATGGCTAGATTAGTTTTTAAATCCTTCTAGGAAGTTGTAGAGCTTCCTTTTATCTTTTTATTGACACTAAATTTACGAAATTTCAATTTCGGGATGAAAAGTTAGACCTATTCAAAGTTAAAAGGTTATTTTAGATTTTCTAAAAAAAATAAATAAATAATTAAGAGATGTTCCTCGCACTCAGCAGTAGAGTGCGAGGAACTCCTCGCACTCTGCTAGTAGAGTGCGACACTGTTAGTATATATATATATATATATATATATATATATATATTAAATTTTAATTTCTGATTTTTCAAAAATGATAAATAAAGCCATTTTTCTTATTTTTTTTCTCTTTCCTCCGTTTGACCTCCGATTTTTACGATTTTCGAAGCATTAGATTTCTTCAAAAATTTTATACCTCTTTTTAGTAAAATGAGAGTGCCGGGTTTTAGTTGGAAATTACGGATAAGATTAAAGCGAGTCACTTATGTGGCGGAATTGGATATAAATATGTTTTTGGGCGATTTTGTGATCTATAGAGATCCGATTGAGGCGATTTCTGATTTTATGTAACCTAGAGATATGGAATTTCATTTTAGCTTAAGAATCAGATTTAATTGTGGGCCCTAAGCAGATTAATTTTTATTGGACAAAAATTAGGATAAAATTACCAAGATTTGTTTGGATGACATTAACATTAAGTCCGATTTGAGGTTTCCTCAGTGGTGAGGAATCTCTCCCTCGTGAGATGCGCGTCCAGATGTCACGTAGAACGTCGGGCACGCGACTCACCGGGGAGGGGTTCCAACATTCATATTAAGTGTGGGGGGATTGAGTTTATGTGCATATTGATGATATTGATGTTGATGTTGAGATATTCACACTTGAATGATTACGACTCTTTTGGTAGCTAACTTGGGTCCCATTTGTGATGAATTTGACCATACGATTATGTCAAAGTAGTTGGAAGGAGAACTGAGTTGTATGCGTGAACTTGGATTAGGTAGCTTGAGAGGATAGTGAACCATATGGATTGATTAAAGTAGTCAATTTCATAAACTTAGTCAATAACTGATGTTGAGTGATGAAACAATGTATAGAATTTTGATAGATTTTTAATTAAACCTAAGTGCGATTTTGAGCTATATGACTGCACCTCATAGTCATTTATTTTCTTTGTTGTATATGATGCTTCCCTATGTGGATTACCTTCAGAACTTACTCTGAACCTGTTTGATACTGTTAGTTACATGGGTTATGGACATGATAAAGGCCTTCTTTGTTTTCAACCTTTAGCTTAAATAACCCACCAATTATTTTTCCCTTGTTATCCCCTTTGAGCCTTTGACTTTGTTGTTTTCGTATTAATCACATTACATTGAAGCTTGAAATCTTTTAAACTGACCCTTTCACAAGTCGAAAGAAGTACTAAGTATTCGATGTCCTTGATTCAGGGGCTTTTGTTTTATATGTTGTTCTAAGATGTTTTAGAGGTATATCTACTTAGTTGTTGTTGATTTGTGGTACTACTATCTTCTTTTATGTTTATTGTTACCAAAAAAAATAACAAAAAAAGAAAAAAGAAATGAAAGCAAAAAAAAAGATCAAACAGCAACATTGGATAGTAATTAGTAGTTGTAGTCCTGTATTTCTATTTGCACATCTCAGGCTTTCTTTTTGATTGTCTCTCATTACCTAGTGCTTTGTGAATGCTTGTGAGTAGCCTTTATCCTTTTTACCTACCTTAACCTAAGCCCTACTACAACCCTTAGTAAAATCCCTTTTGATCCATGATGGCATGTATTCTATGTAGTGAAAAATAGGTGAATTTGCAAGCTTATGGTAGTGTAACCTCTTAGACGAAGTTTTGCGTGAAATACAATCCTTATACACTTGAGTGACATTAGTGAATATTGTGAGGAAAGTCTATTTTAATTTTATGCTTGTTTTTGATCAAAGATATCTATCTTTGATTTTGTTTATATGCATTGATGAAAAGATTATAATATATGTAGTAGCTTGATACTTGAGTTTGCAGAAATTTAAAGGATTGCAAGTACTTGATTTTCGTTGAAAATGAAATGACAGAATATATTAATTGTGACCTAAGTAAGTTGCTTGAGGGCAAGCAACAATAGTGTGGGATGTTGTTAATGGGCATTTTGTATTAATTTTGATACATAATTTGCTAAACTCTTTCTTCATTTAATTTTAAATTGTACTAATTAAAAGTTATTTATTTTAATTTTAGGCACATATTGGATTTGGAAAATTTAAAAGCCTAAAGCAAGGAAAGTTCTAAAAGGAAGGGAGGATATTAAAAAAAAAAAGAGAAAAACATTAACGTTTTGAATAGTAGCAGGCACGATTTTTGCATGAAGAAGAGGCTAAAACGTAAAAAAACAAGAGAGCAAAAGTCAGTTGGCGGTAAAGAGAAAAAGAAGGATTGTGGTTATGAGTGAAGCACAGTTTGACATTCAATACACAACAAACAAAAAGAAGTTGGCTGGCGACGTAGATAGAAGAACAGGAAGATAGTATTTGTGAGTAAAAAAAGGTGGAAAAATATCTCCTAAAATCACGTAGAAAGTAGCTGTGGACAACAAGAAAAACAAAGCTGGAGGCGTGAAAAGGAACAGCATGTGTGTGCGTGGTGAGGGGCTGGCGGCAACGTGAAAAAGAATAGAAGTGTGACTGCATGGTGGCTTGACTTAAGCAGCAACAGGTGGCGTGAATAAAGCAGCTGGAGGAGAAAAACCACATGAGCTGTTGGTGGAGATGAGGACATGTAGCTGCTGGTGAAGAGAAACAACATTAGCGGTTGGTGGAGAATATACACGCTAGAAGCTGGTGGCAAGTAACGAAGTAAGCAGCTTGAGATTAAATACGTTAGCAGGTGGAGACACAAGTACGTTAGCTGGAGATTACTCACGTTACACACATCACACACACGAAGAGCTAGTGGGAGCAGCTGGCAGCAAGGAAGAGAGTAACGAAAATAGCCCCACTCTAACATACACACCACAGCCCCTACTTAACATACACTCTCCACTCACGTTGAAGCAGTTGATTGCAAGATAAACAATTGAAGATAGCTAGTGGAGAAAGCGGGAGCTGGAGAAAAACGTTAGCTAGTGGAAAGGAGACACCAAAAACACTAGCTGGGAGATAGGACACGTGGAAGAAAAAGCAAGTAGCTGATGGAGTGCGTGAACCAACGTTGAAGTAGTTGGTGGCTAATACAATATTCCTGAAGCTAATGGCGCAAGAAAATACAGCTGCAGGAAAAGAGGATGTTTTTAATTTATTATTTTTTAATTCCTTATTTATTTTAATTGTGTGGATTTAATCAATACAACTATATATTATGACCATAATTTATGTTACATTGATGAATATGTGTGAGTAAGTTTTTATTTTCGGTTAAGGTTAAGATTGAAATTGGATTATGATAATTTTTGTGGTATTGATTTTTGCTTGATTGAATACATATTTAGTCATAATTTAGCTTGATCACCTAAATTAAGACCTTATATGATTGAATGCCACAACTAATGGGATTTAATTTATCGAAAAATTAATCAAGTGACATACTTGAGACTAAAGTATAGACCAACCTTAGAATCTTGTGTGAGGATACCTAGGATTAACGAACTTAGTTTTAGGCTTCTTGTATTAAACGCCTTTTATTTCAATTATTTTTGAACCAAGTGGGTGACTCGGATTTAGAAGATAAGAGAATTTTCATGAACATTAAGTTCAACTTGCTTAAGTGAAGTAATTCCTAGATCAATCAACCGTTACAATTTTTAGTGTCCAATGTAATTGAAATTTAATACCTTAACCGATTTCTATCATTTGATTACATCTAGATGTTTTTTTAATTTCATACCTTCCATTTTTCATATTTCCTTGGTTTGCTTACTTTATTTTATTTTATTTTCAAATCAATCAATTCTTGATCGTCCGAGTAATTTTTCATCATTTAATTTAACTGTCTTGCGTGTTGAAATTCCCTTAGGTATGATATCCGGTTCTTACCGTTTTATATTACTTGTCGACGGGATGCGATTGTCTCTAATTGTTCTAGATAAAATTCAATTTATATTATTTTGTTTAGACCACAACAAAAACCAGACGTTTGGCCAAAAAAAAACTTGATCAAAGTCGAAGACCAGACGTGAGCTCCTGCCAGCAGTAGATCGATTGGTGCACAAAGAACACTGTCTTTGAGCACATTTTGGTAGCATTTGAGTTTATCGTTGTGGTGTACTGACTTCGGCTTGTTTCTCCATACCCCAGCTAAGTTGGGAATGGTCGGATTATTGCTTGTGGAAGGCTCATTGTTAGGGATTTGATCTAGTTGGTTGGCCATTGAGTGGGATGCTAGTGTACCCCTCGATAGCGCGGGGAAATCAGCATTGGAGAAAGATGACTCCTCTTTTGCAGGACCCAAAGAGGAGGACAGAGAGCTAACTAAGCCTCAATGTCGAGGTGATTAGGTTAAGGATGGCTATTTACATTCATCATTAATACTGATAACTATAAAGATCAAATAAACCATACACGTGTATGGTTGATATTCTCTACTGTACCAGATTCTGTTATGATAAGTGTATATATCATATCAAGTACAGTCCCAGAGGTGTGGTCAACATTATTCACTCTTTCTGTTATATTGCTTTTCTCTTTCTTAGTATCAGAGCGCATGCAACAATGTCAACCTCAGCCGCTTCCTCTGCATCCTCAGTGCAGACGTCTTCGTCTCCTTCATCAAGAACATACACACTATTCAACTCATCCAGCCAGACTACATCTAGCAAGTTGGATAGGAGTAACTATCTGGTATGGGAATCTGTTGTCCTTCCGTTGATTGAAGGCGACCTACTTATATCCGACATTAATGGGACCAGTGCAACGTCACCTCGCCTCATCACTTTTGGAATGGAGATCATTCCAAATCCAGCATTTGAGGAATGGTTCTCAGTCAATAGACTTCTTGTAGGGTGCCTGCACAACACCATGAGCCTAGAGATTGGTACTCAAATTCTTCATTGTCAAACTGCTCGAGAACTTTGGATAGGATAAAAGAACTTATGTGTGCATCTATGAAGTCCAAGGTGATGGTGTTCAAGTCGGAACTCCACCAAACTAGGAAAAACAATATAAAGATGGAAGAATATCTGGAAAAAATGAAGAGCATCTCATATCAACTCACCTTAGCTAGAGCTCCAATTGCTACAGATGACCTCATTCTACATACGTTGAATAGTTTGGATGCAAACTACAATCTCATTGTAGTAAAACTAATTGATCAAGTTGATTTGACATGGGTTGAAGCACAGTCGACATTATTGGCATTTGAAAGTAGGCATTAGCAACTCAATTACTTCTCATCGTTAACTATTCAACCATCGACAAATGTGGCTCAACGAGTGGGATCAGATTCTGCTAATAACAGTCGGAAGAATTTCTCTGAAAAATCCTCTTGGCGTGGTTCACGTGGTGGACAAGGTCGTGGTAGATCTCGTGGAAGAAAAGGAGGATATAATAACAGTGGTGGACGTCTCTTTTGCTACTTATATGAGAAACCTGGACATACGATATTGAACTGCTATCATAGGTTTGATAGAAACTTTTACCCACCATCAACACAAAATAGTTATTCACCTTCAGTCTTTTATGCGGAACCTCATACGATCGATGACCCCTCATGGTATATGGATAATGGTGCTTCATATCACGTGACACCAAATCCTGCACAAGTGGATCATTTCTCTCCCATAGGTAAACAATATCTTTCCACTTGTACTGGAGAAAAGGCTAGCATAATTGGCATTGGCACGACTTCTCTACCGCACTCAAATTTAACACTCAAAGATATTTTAATTGTACCTTTTGTTACTAAAATCTTGTTGACTGTTCATAAATTAATGAAGGATAATCCAGTGGTAGTTGCATTCATTAATGATGCTTGTGTGATGAAGGACAAGAGGACAGGGCAGCAAGTAGCACAAGGGAGGTCAATCCAAGGTCTCTATCCGATGGATGATTGGTTGAAGAAGAAGAAACAAGGGCATGCTCAAGCAAACACAAAAACTGTAACAACAAAGCAACAATAAGACTTTAGGACTTGGCATTATAAACTAGGACATCCTAGTAATAGAGTCCTATAGAATATACTACTTAACTACAACGTTGATATTAATTCCTAAAACTTCTTCGGTAAAGCATGTCAATTTGGAAAATCTAAGTTGTTTCCTTTTCCTAAATCTTTGTCTCATGCTAGTTCACCTCTTAAATTAGTTCATACTGATTTATGGGGACCATCACCAGTGCATTCTGTAGGTGGTTTTCAGTTTTACACGCATTTTATAGATGATTTTAGCCGCTATACTTGGATTTATCCATTAAAACACAAGGGAGAAGCAGTCAATGCATTTAACCTCTTTCGTGCACATATTAAGAACAAACTCAATACCAAAATCAAGACTATTCAATGCGATAATGGAGCTGAATATAAGCCATTTATTCCGATTACTCAAGCAAATGGAATAGAGATGTGCTATACATGTCCATACACGTCTGAACATAATGGTAAAACTGAACGGAAGCACAGGCAAATAGTGGAAATGGGTTTGACATTACTAGCACAAACACATCTACCTCTTACCTACTGGGTTGAGGCTTTCCACACAGCAGCATACCTTATAAACTGAGTCCCTACCCCTATGCTAAAAAACCTGACTACCTTATTTCCATGCTTCAATGAGAAACCTGACTATCAAACTTTCCATCCTTTCGGGTGTGCATGTTACCCCTACCTCAAACCATATAACACACATAAATTTCAGTATCACAATTAGAAGTGCGTAAATTTAGGTCCAGCATCTCAATTTAAAGGTTTTTAATGTTCAAGCTCAACGGGAATAATATGTCTTTTGTCGTGTACTATTTGACTCTTTAAGTTTTCCTTGTAGTATTGGCTTCCTAAACCAAAGGGCACAAATACCTACCAATGACAGTGTTGTCCCCATTCCGGTAACTTTGCTTGGCGCAAAACACTAAAAAAGGACTGACCCAATGGCTATTCTTCAAACAGCTAGTAGAAGTTCATCAAGCCAAGCCACAAGTAGTCCCGAATCAGAATCTGAGAAAAAGGTCACCCAACTCACATACTTCAAGTCCAAATGTTGTGCCAACAGATGATGACATTGTTTCGGCTCAACAAACACGTAGATCTATTTCAAGTAAGGCTAATGAACTAGGTTTTCAAAATAGTAGTGCAACTTAAGAACCTGGATTACACCCCATGACTACTCAATCTCGGGCTGGTATATTCAAACCTAAACTTCCTTATGTTGGTCTTATTGAAAATAAAAACATAACCCAGTCCTCTCAAGACCCAAACACATATCAGATGTTGGATCCCGTTTCCGGAGCCCAACATCGGACGTGGAAGCGTGATGCTTGCGCGTGGAGGGGAGACTTTGAAGTTGAAAATTTAGAAGAAAATACCCCTTGAAAGTAAGGGCTGGTGTCACCCTGGTGAAACGCTTCAGGAAGCTCACCGAGGCGAGCGAAGGATCTCTCGCCGCAGTGAACCCGCGAGGTAAGCTTCGCCGCGACGAGCAGAGGGTCTCGTTGCGGCTAAAGCCCTTTCTCCCACAGAAACAAAAACTTAAAATTTCATCCATTTTCATCAACACAACCCAACCCAAAATAAACTTAAACATAAACATGACCCACCAAAACTTATCCTCATGAATAAACGATTTAATGCAAAAGGTTGGAAACTAAAATCAACATCATCCAATCTCATTGATAACCCAAAGAAGAGTTTTACAAAGCTTTAATGGCATTTCAAGCCATAATACATCATTTGAGTTCAAGAACCAAAAATACAAAATACACTTGAACTAATAAAACGTGAAATGTGACTAAAGTTTTGAATTCCAAAAGATAGCTTGAAAATACAAAAATATGACAATTCGGAGTGATGCCATAACTCTTGACTTACTCGTTCTCTTGCTCATCACCTGAATAGGGGGAGGATAAAGGGGGTGAGCTATAAAGCTCATGGGTAATATATTTATAATAAAGGAACAAGCAAAACTATTCGCAAAAGATAACTCATTGTCGTGGTACACCCTTGAAACCATAGAAATTTCACATGTAGATAGCATTATCTCGAAATGCTTGATTTTCAAACAATTCATGAGCAATTTTAAAATCATGCATGCATCAAACATGTCAACAGATCATAAACATGTAAGCACAAAAGAATGGTTTGGGTGAGTTCGGGTTCATGACGCACTACACATTCCCATATAATGGTCCTGTATAGCCGCAAATTCTTGAGGGAGTCCTTGAGGGAGCTCCATGCCACTAGCGGGCAGGCGGGAGAAGCCTATACATGGGTCAACGTGCACATGACGGTTCTTGAGGGACTACCACAAAACCCACATAACATACATAGTTCAAAATCTTGTAAACTTGTTGCCAAAATGGCACTTTCTTGTAAACTTGCTTTTCATAACCTTGATATCCTTGTAAAAATCATTTCTGAAAACATGATTTTATGAGCATGTATTCTTTTAAAGAGAAACCCTTTTCAAAGTCTTTTCATCAATCAATATAAGTCATGTAGCAAACATATAATAATTTCACAATGCACTCAAAAAGCAAATAAAGCAACATTGATGATGCAATTTAAATCATTAAATCTTTCTTGATTTGAACAAAACAATGAGCGACTTATTTACTCTATTATAAACGTGTACCCACCTTGAGTTCCTTGCTTATAAACTTGCTTAGGAATGCCTTTCCTCTTGTTACTCTTTCTCCTCTTGCCTCACTTGATTTTCTTAACCAATAACCAAAATTCCAATCAATTTGGTGTAGAAATCGGAAAGTCATACTTTAATAATTCGAACTATAACTAAAGCTGAAACAAAAATTCTATGCTTAACTTCCATCCAAAATTTGATATCTTTCAAGACTGATTCAGAACTTCATTTCTTCACAAAACTTGTATCCCTATGTCTCTAGTTTACAAAGAATAAAAAATCATCTCATTTGGACATCTACATCAAAAGTATGCCCAAAATATGAAAACATATCTGTGCAGAAGCTTGAGCTCGCAGTGGCGAAGGTTGAGCTTGCCGCGGCGAATTGCTTGTGCGCACTGTGACGTGCACGCTTACGTGCACCGCGACATGCACACTTGGGACGTGCGAGCCCAAAAACCTCCCAAAATTTGATTTTCCCACATTCTTCAACCATACTCCTCCCATCTTTCAAATATAACTTATCTAAACCCTAAATCATCTCTTATACTTCAGTTCTAAGATCATTCCAACCCAAAATCATACATAAACACAACATGATCATCAACCCTAAAAGATAACACTTGCCCACACATGCTAAGCTATAATGGGGTTTCATCTAACCAAAACAGGATGGGTTAGACTCATACTTACTTGTTGATGCTCCAAAATGCTTCAAAAATTTCTAAACCTAGCTTTCCTCTTTTCTCTTCTTCTTCCTCTCTTCCATGGCACTCTCTTCTTTCCCTCTTCTTTTTATTTTTCTTCTTCTAATTTCTTTCACTTAAGCCTTAAATGAACGAGAAAAGACCAATATGCCCCTCCATTCAAGCCTTATACCTCTTACCCTTAAGTGATCTTCCATGTTTGCCCTTAAACATTTTTACTTCTTCATTTTCACCTACACCATACTATACTCTAACTTAATCTTAATTGCTCCAATTAATACTTCCAATTCCATCAATCTAAGCAATAAATCCTCCAATCATTGACATGCTAATTAAACTTTAAACAAAAATAATTTATCTAGAAAAATCACATAATCAAAAAATTCATACTTAATAAAATCACTAAAAAAATTTTTTGGGGCCCAATACCAGAAGCTCTCTCTCTCCCTCACTAGAATCAAGCCATGCTAAATGAATTTGATGCTCTACAAAGAAACAAAACATGGGTCCTTGTACCATACGATGGAACCCAGAAGCTCGTTGACTGCAAATGGGTCTTTAAGACCAAGTTCAAAGCAGATAGATCTCTTTTTAAGCAAAAAGCATGACTCGTAGAAAAGGGTTATCAACAAGCTCCTGGAGTAGATTACGGAGAAACCTTCAGCTCTGTGGTTAAAGCTACAGCTATTTGACTTGTGTTTACCATAACCGTAACCTTCAACTGGGAAATAAAGTAATTAGACATGAACAATGCATTCCTCAACGACTACCTTCAAGAAGATGTCTATATGAAGCAAATGGAAGGCTTCTGTGATCCACAACATCCGCATCATATATGTAAGCTTGTGAAAGCAATCTATGGACTCAAACAAGCACCTCATGCTTGGTTTGATCGACTAAGATTCACTCTCTAGAAATGGGGTTTTTTAAATGCCAAAAGTGATATACCTTATTCTATCTTCACATCAACAAACTTGTTGTGCTGGTTTTAGTATACGTAGATGAAATTTTGGTGACTGGTAATGACTCTCACTATCTTGAAGTTTTTGTTCGTAAGCTTAACTCTAACTTTGCTTTGAAGGATTTGGGTCCTTTATATTTTTTTTTCTGGGAGTTGAAGTTCAACGAGATAATACTGACATCTACTTGAATCAAGGGAAGTACACATTAGATGTACTGAAGTGCTTCAACATGGCTAATTGTGTTGTTGTGCCAACCCCTATAGTAACCGGATGAAAGTTCTCGAGTTAAGATGGTCCTCTCATGACTGATCTTTCTCTCTACTACAGAGCAATAAGGTCTCTTCAATACCTCACCACAACCAGACCTAATATAGCCTTCTCGGTTAACAAACTGAGTCAGTTTATAACTCAACCCACTGAAACACATTTTCAGGGTGTAAAACAAATTTTTAGATATCTGAAAGGCACACATCAGCTGAGCTTGCATATCAAACTAGTGAGGAGTTATCAACTGGTAGCATTTACAGATGCATACTGGGCAACCGATGCAGATGACAGAAGATCTATAGCTGGGACTTGTATTTATTTAGGAGATAATCTGATTTCCTGGGCTTCTCGCAAGCAAAGAGTTGTCTCAAGATCCAGCGTTGAGTCAAAATATAGAGCCTTGGCAGATGGTGTTGCTAAAATAAAATGGATTGTTTCGCTGTTAACAGAACTTGGAATCAACCTAAAACAGCCATCGATGATGTGGTATGACAATCTCAGTGCAAAGGCTCTTATGTCCCCTGTACAGCATGCTAGAAGTAAACATATAGAAATTGATATTCATTTCATCCGCAACATGATCTTGAGAAAAGAAATTGATGTTCATCATATACCATCCTCACTTCAAGTTGTTGACTGTTTGACAAAGGCTTTAACTCACCCAGATTTTATGCGTAATAGAAACAAATTGAGACTTTGTCATGCACCGTCCAGTTTGAGATGGAATATTAAAATATAATATAAATGTACATTCATCATTAATATTGACAACTGTGAAGATCAAATAAACCATACACTTGTATCGTTGATATTCTCTATTGTACCAGATTCTGTTATGATAAGTGTATATATCATATCGAGCACAGTCCTAGAGGTGTGCTCAGCATTATTCACTTTTTCTGTTATATTGTTTTTCTCTTTCTATAGCAACAGAGAAAAGGATCGTAAGAGAAAATAAAGGAGGGTAAAAAGTTAAATTAGGGTGCAAAGGAAGAGAGAGGGCAAAAGTTTAGGCATAAGAGAATGATCTAGACATTTTATGAAGATTTCAAAGTTACTTTAAATTAAACTTTCTTTTAAAAGCAAATAGTTATATAGGCACTTTACAAAATTTACCTTAGCTAAAAGTCATAACTTATTGCCTTAAAGTTTAAAGTTGAGACATGATGTTCTACTTATAGATAAACTTATTTAGACTTGGTTCAACTGTTCCCTAAAGGCTTTTCAAAAACCCATCAATGATATCAATGTCAGGTTAATAAAACCCAATGAATAAAAATTCATGAATTTGGGTTTGATAAATAATGGTTTATGGAATAACTTAAATGACTTTGCAATAATATAGGTTGAGGAGAAGTTAGTCAAATGTTAATAGGTCCATTTATAAGGGGTAAGATGAATAATAATTTATGGAGTGGCTCAAATAACTTTGCATTAATATGAGCAGAGAGAAGCTAGTCTAATGTAGATAGATTCCCTTGTAAGGGGGAGATGTTAGTGACAAAATTAAATCGTTAATAAAATCATAGACTGTCCAAAATTAATTTTTCCGCACGAGTAAATCAATAATCGTAAAAGCAAAGCATCAAAAATACTGACGTTTGATAACGCAGTTCGACACACCTTGCCTACGTCTACGGGACCCTCACCCAAATTAAATTCTTTCACTGTAGTTCACAAAAATTACACCAGATTGATCTACCCTGTAAGACCCAATCTATGTAACCGACCCACAACCTAACTACCCGTGAAAGATCTTCACGGCCAATAACACGACCGACTCATGTTAACCTCGTCAGAGGATTTTCCTAACTATTTCTACTCAAGAACAAAGATAAATAAACCAAGGAACAATAATTTTCCAGATCTGTAATATTCAACAGTATGACCAAGTTGCTCCACCAAACAAGTCACGCAACCTTCATAAATAATCCTCTTTTGTGCAGCAACTAACAAACACCTTCAAGAGCCCAAAAAATCTCCAACTTCGCATACAACATCTAATGCTTGTTAGAGATAAACCACTGAAAAACACTGCTCAAGGTTACCCACACAATCAGCTCACGAAATAGAGGATCAAAAGAAGAATAGAGCAACAACAAATTCGTTCCAGCAAAACCACTTTTCCACTGAAAAATCAGAACATACGCAGCCACAAGAAAACCACAACACACACGTTTCGTTGGCTGCCACAATCCACATTCAGCACACACACACTGCTAGGTTTTAGATAGAATCCTAATCACACATGGACTCTAAGATTCAGTCCAATAAAAATTCTACATATATGGTATATGTCTCCAAGTCCAATTCCATACTATATCCAATACCAAAATTGCAAATTCAAAAACCCAATATCGAACAAAATCTTCAAGATATATGGTATGTCTCATATCCAATAAAAATGCCAAAAATAAAAATGGGATTTATTTAAAATAAATCCTAACAATCTCCCCCTTTTTTGGCATTTTTGTCACAAACATGAAACCCCCCTAAATAACATAATTGGACATATAAATCAAATTCACAATCCACATGAGATGAAAAGAGAACTCCCCCTTAATCAAATATCAAGCTCCAAAGAACATCAAGTTTATCCATTGATCCAAATTTCTCCCCCTTGGGACAAAAATATGCCAAAAAGCAAGACATACAGTCACATATATATCTTGAAATCCTCCCCTGAATGGAACATTCACCATAAACAACCTAATGTCTCTCTCTTGAGACAAAACAGCATCAAAATGCATAATCATAATAATCAACCATAGATGCAGCGGAAGAATCATAAGCACGCCAATATGACAATTTACCACCATTCAAAATACTGAGATATGCCCGAAGGAGAGAGATACCCGAGAAAGATCCATAATGATGAGAAAGCTGAGAAGTCTTCGGTAGAGCCAAATAGAAGTCACAGTGCAAACTACTAAAAAGATGAAACGACACTAGCAACAAAAAAAGAAAAAAAACTAAAGAAAATATGTTCTTTTTTTGTTTTTGTTTTTTTTAAACAACACCAAAAATACTTCAAAAATATAAAGCACACTGTCCCTGTGCCCTTCGAAGAATCTCAAACCTGGTGTTTTTCTTTGGCTCGAATGAAGATGTATAACACAAGTTTCCTTTAAGTTCTTGATAATCAACCCTTTTTCTTTCTCTTGTTTTTCTTCTTTCACTCACATCCCCAATAACATTTTCTGCTAGATGGTTTCTTTGGATTTGAGATGAAGAGCCTCGGTTCAAATCAGCTTTCATTGTTTTAGTTGATTCATCATCCAAAGTAACTGAAAGTTCTTCAGTTTCTGCAGTTACTTCCTCAGCAGTAACTAACTACAAATCTGGGCATTTTCTGGTTTTCCCTTCACTACATTTTTGTGCTTGTACTTGACCCTTTATAATCCAAGCCTGCTTCGATACCATGGGTTGCTGCTGAAAACTTAATGGAGAACGTCTAGATTTTCGATTTTGGCCCCTTTGAAATATCATTTGTAATAACTGATAACATCTTAGCCTTATATGTCCAATGACTCCACAAAAATGACATGTAGGTATAAATCTATCACTCTTTTTCGATGCTTCTACTTCTTGAGCTGATCTAGACATTTCAAAATTTTCTTCATTCACTTTCGAACACTCGCCTTTATAGCCTATGCCTTCGAAGTTTCTTTTAACCTTACCAGTTTCTATCAACTTATCAAGTTTTTCGGTGCCTCCATTCAACATCCTCAATCCCTTTTCAGTACTAACTAATTTCATTCTCGCGTCTCCAAGCTCATCTGAGGTCATTGCTAGCTTCTTTTCCAATTCTCGTATAGTATTCTTCAAACTAAGATTCTCTTCTTTCAAACTCTCATTCTTTTTCGCATTTTCAACCATTTCTTATACAAGGCTTTGTAGTTCTCATGGGTATTCTCAACTTCATCATCATAGCTGCTTACATCCTTTGTCATAGTCTGAAATTGAATTCCGAGCTGAACTGATTCTGAAATTTTCAAGTCTTCTCCTGTTCACTGCATCATTACTTCCTTCTCGATTCTTGCTAGACAAGTAATGGACTTTTCTTGTGTAATGCAACCAAGGTCTTGCATTATTTGTCATTTCTTCCTCACTGTAGAAATCACTTTCAGATTCATTTTCACTCCAGGTGGTTGTGAAGGACTTTCGTCTTTGTTTCTTCAACGTGTTAGCACATTCGGATTGAATATGTTCAAATCCCTGACATTCATGACACTGTATTCTTCTTTCCTTCCATTCACCTCTTTATGCCTTGACTTGTTGTCTTCGGTTATTACTTGATGAACTTCCGCCATATTGTCTAGAGTCGGGTCTGTCCTTTTTCATTTTTTTCAGTCATTTACTGAAATTTCTAGTGAGCAACACCATATCTTCATTCTCACCTGACTCATCTTCTACATTGTTCACACTTTTTCTAGCTTTCACTTTCAATGCCAGTCCTTTACTTCTTTCTTCATTACCTTTTAAGAGATTCATCTCAAAATTTGTGAGAATGCCGACAACTTTTTCCAATGACAGATTATCAATGTCATGAGCCTCTTCTATTGCTGCAATTTTTTGAATAAATCTCGGTGGCAACAATCTCAGCATTTTCTTGACCAATTTCATATTAGAGTACTTCTTCCCTAGTTGATGTGCTTGATTGGCTATATCTCTCAATCTTTCATGAAAATCTCCAATGATCTCATTCTCATCCATCTTCAGCTCTTCAAACTGCACAGCTAACATCTGTAGTTTCGACGATATCACAGATTTAGACCCTTCATGAATAGTTTGTAACATGTCCTACGCTTCTTTTGCCATTTCACATGCTGAAATCATTGAGAAACGTCCTTCGTCAACAGCACTAAATATCGCATGTATTGCTTGTGAATTTGCCAGTGCACTTTCTTCTTCCTGTCTAGTCCATTCAGATGGATCTTTCTGAATTGTCTCTCCTGTATCATCAACGATCATTGGATGAGTCCAACCGTATACTACCGAATGCCAGGCTCTTGTCCCCTGAGCTTGAATGAAGAATTTCATCCGGGATTTCTATGATGGATAATTTTATCCATCCAATAGTGGAGGCCTGGTAATTAATGTTGTAACACCCCACTCCCGCAAGACCCGAACCCGACATCGATGGTGATATCCGAGTCCGCGCAATATAGGGTGACGTACATCACTCATCCAAAACTTCAGTATAAATTTTTTTTAACGCATACACACACACATACACATTATAACATATGCGGAAAACAATTATAACCAATTCAATGGCATTGGGGCCCTTTTCATAAATACAATTAATTCCAGTCTGTTGACTTTACAAACCGACTTAATCAATATCTGAGAATATCGAAAATAAAAATACACTAATGCAGACGCAAACTGATTCCGACCTCTATCTTTCACTTGCATATAGTACTCCCGTGTCAAACGGGGTATTCTTCAAGACCTAAAAAAATAGATGCAAATTTTGGGTGAGTTTTGCGAACTCAGTGAGGAACCATCATCGATGGTTCACCCAATTCATGCATTACGCGAATAGCGTCTGATTATCACAATTGCACATTCGTAATATCATATGGCAATTTATAGATTTTCACAAAGCATAATCGAAAGATTTCAGTATCACATAGATGCAAGGCATGTTGTCTCTTTCCCAATCCAAAAGTCAATTCAATGCATACTTACTTAAATACATGACATTTTCCATTTCATTTCAGTGATTCAATACTTTTCCCAATTCACAGTACAATCAAATACATGCATAACAATTTCTATTATTTCCCATTTCGATTACGTGTTGTGTGGATCGAAGTCTTGATCCCAATTCAGGCACATTAATCAGTGGGCCTATGGCTCTGAACTGTCCCTTTTCGGGTTCATTAAGCGTTGAGCATAAAGCTCTGAACTGTTCCTTTCGGCTCATTAAACGTCGAGCATAAACCTCTGAACTGTCCCTTTCGGGCTCATTAATCGTTGAGCATATAGCTCTCGGTGGCAGCTCTAGTCACGACTGTTATCAACTAACCAGGTATAGAATTCATTTATCACAATTCTACAATATCACATTGGAAGTCAAGTCCAATTTATCGAAACAGACAATTCATTCTCAATTATTCACAATAATTCACAGTCACGGACTATCATATTGAAAGCATAAAAGTTTCTCAATCACAGGCAATTAACACTCGGACCTTTGGTCCAAGATCTCAAACGTAATCATTAACAAACAGTTACACACAAATAGCACTTCAATAACAAGTTTCCAATACTTCGAACACCTATGGTCCGAAATCAATCAAAATCAAACACACATAAGCCCTCCATTATCTCCACATGGCATAACCACATAATTTTTTTATCACATATAGATTGAGGAACCAACTAGGTTACTCACCTGTACTTCCGAGCTAATACCTGGAAGTCTCAGTGACGTCGGTGGATCGACGCTCCAAATGTGCCTCTATACCAGTTCCAGTATGCAATGATTACCAAAATCCAAATCAATTATTTCGAAATGCACATGTAAGCGCTTAAAATGTGTACAATGCATGTTCATGATTTTCCGACCCTAAATCCAAATTTTAATCACAAAATCTGTCAAAAATTAGAATTCTATCGAGACCGATTTTCAATTCGGACCTCTATAGATCTAAAATAAATAAAGCATGATCGAGAAAATAGTAAACCGCCCACGTCAATTTCCTGTCCAAAAGTTCTCAATTTCTCAAAAAATGAAATTCAATATTTTACAAATCCGATGCCTCAAGAATCAGGTCAATCGGACGTCGGACGGAAAAGTTATACATCAAAGAAATCAGAAATCCAAAATTAAAACAAAAATCACATATATATACATTTCTCCTTTTTGGCTCACGAGGGCAAGCTGTCGCCCTCGCGAGTTTGGCGACTTACCTCGCCTCGCGAGGGGCGAGGTTCCAAATGCTTTCTCCCCTTTTCTTCTTTTTCCAAACCGAACTTCAATCATTCATAACTCTTCCCAGACAATTCAGAAAATTACAAACCATATGTCATTGGAAAGATTAAGAAAAACTCTACAAGTTTTATGTAGAACACAAAAATCAATTTCACCCCTAAGGGTGACAAAAATCCAGTCAAAGCTACTGCCTACTCAAAACCTCTCAAAACAGTGCGGTACTTTACAAATTCAGTAACCTTTATTCTCTTCAGTAAAAAATTACACAATAAATATTCTCAGGAATATCACAATGTGATCTACAACTTTCATGAACAATATGAAATCAAATTCAATGGCTAACTAGGTCAAATAATTCAGTGAATGCTGCTGCCCCTGAAAGTACTCAATCTGGACAGTAATTTTTAAAACAGTATAACTCCTTGTAAACTTGTCAAAAAAATCACTACCTTATATCACTGGAAAGATAAAACACAGTACTACACTTCTCATGAAGGGCTTCAAAGCCAATGCCATCTCTAACAAGCTCAAAACTAGCATGTAAGTGACTGCCCTGATCAGCAGTCAATGACTTAACTTAGGTTCAGTTTTTTGCAAATTCATTACTCCCAAATCTGGCATCCAAAAATAGCATGCTATATACCATTTTCAAGATAATTTCTTCTTCTCCAACTTTTCAGAAGATCACAAAAGCCAATTCAAGTCACAGAAATTGCTAAAATTGCTTCCAATCAGAAAGCTCACAAAATCGACACTTAGGCTAGGTTTCACCAAAATGCACAAAACCAGGCAATAGTAAACAGTTCATATCTCCCAATATACATATCGAAAAATTGTAAAATCAGTGGAAACGGAAAGCTAACAAGATAGGCTTCAACTTTCATGAAGACTATTTTCACAAATTCCTACTAAATTAATCTATAAAAATCATCAAAGTAATCAGGTCATAAATACGGATACTGTTCACACAGCCCCATATCACTGATTTTCCAAGCCAAAATTCGACCTCTTAAGGCCACAATTAGACAACACTTATTTCATACAAAAACTTAGCCAACAAACTCAAGTTTAATTTGGTCCAAACCTCGCCTCATTTTCTTACCTACACAATTAGTTATGATCAAAACATTGCAATAGGTGCAACATCAATTTTCCAGATTTCTTCCTTACCTCTTCCTCTTTCATTCCATCACTTTACCTACATCAATATGCATTCATTTACACCTCTAATTCAGCCACAAACTCATCACAACATTTACTTACATGATTAAACAAGATTTGGCAGCACATAAACAATTGACTTTCCTTAATTTTCCATTCATCTAGCCTTCCAAAAATCAATCCAAAACCAAGCCAAAAATCAATGTAAACTATGTTCCTTCACTCACCCTCACACAAGCATACACTTAAACCCATACAAACCTACCACTATCATGATGAAATAAATGAATAAATGATCTCCATGAATGCTTCTAACTACCAAAGAAAGAAGACAAACATCAATTCTCACCTTAAACAAGTTACAAGCTCTTAAATTCTTCAATTACTCAACTAAGTCACCAATCCCTCCACTTCCTTACACCATACACAATCATCACCAAAGCAAGGGAGGTAGGAGGGTTAAGCTTGCATGCATGAAAGAAAGTGCTTAAGGTAGAAGAGAAGAGTGATTTAACTAGAACAAATGGAAAAATCGATGGAGAAGAAGGAGGAATGTTTCGGATGATGAGAGAAGTAAACCAAACTTTCACTTTTGTTTTGTTTAAAGGAAATGCAGTAAATGATAAGGGAAACTCAAGCATAAATGAGCTTTTAAAAGTGATTTGTTGACTTCTAGCAAGAAGAGTGTCGTAAATGATAGAATGGCATAAGACAAGATTAATAAATGAGAGGACACTTGTCATTTTTGGGAGAAAAAGACAAAAATCACTTAATTAGTCCCATTTAATCAAGGAACCCTAATCCAATTAATCTCTAATCCATCTAATGCTAATGGCTCTATAACAATTCCAAAAATTATTCATCCAATATTCCCTTGCCATTAGACAGTACTTTTTGGTACAGAAAATCTACTCAGTCAGCCAGTTGGAAATTTTTCAGTCCGGGCAAGTAACCCGAAAAATTCCAGAAAAATTTTCATAAATCCCTAAAAATGTAAAACACTCAATGGCGCACTCCGAATAATTTTTCAAATACAAGAACCACATTAATCACAGTAAAACTATATTAGGCACAAAAACCGAGAATGTCATGTATGCATGTACAGTACTTTCATGTGCACAAATGATACCGTGTACCAATCCTATTATGCATGAACAGTCCTAAGTCATTCCAATCCATCTCATCCTATGTCAAATTTACTATTTTACCCTTCCTGTCGGGGGTGGGATGTTACAGATGCACCATCTCTCGTAGCCATATCTGCGAATCTCATATCTGCACCAACTTGCTACCAAGTTCTGAATATGTGACCCTCTCTAATACCAATTGACAAAATTAAATTGTTAATAAAATCACAGACTGTCCAAAATTAATTTTTTCGCACGAGTAATTCAATAATCGTAAAAGCAAAGAACCAAAAACACCGATGTTTGGTAACGCAGTTCAGCACACCTTGCCTACGTGTACGGGACCCTCACCCAGATTAATTCTTTCACTATAGTTCACAAAAATTACACCAGATTGATCTACCCCGTAAGACCCAATCTATGTAACCGACCCACAACCTAACTACCCGTGAAAGATCTTCACGGCCAATAACACGACCGACTCGTGTTAACCTCATCAGAGGATTTTCCTAACTATTTCTACTCAAGAACAAAGATAAATAAACCAAGGAACAACAATTTTCCAGATCTGTAATATTCAACAGTATGACCAAGTTACTCCACCAAACAAGTCACGCAGCCTTCATAAATAATCCTCTTTTGTGCAGCGACTAACAAACACCTTCAAGAGCCCAAAAAATCTCCAACTTCGCATACAACATCTAGTGCTTGTTAAAGATAAACTACTAAAAAACACTGCTCAAGGTTACCCACACAATCAGCTCACGAAATAGAGGATCAAAGGAAGAATAGAGCAACAGTAAATTCGTTCCAGCAAAACCACTTTTCCACTAAAAAATCATAACATACGCAGCCAAAAAAAAACCACAACACACACATTTCGTTGGCTGCCCACAATCCACATTCAGCACACACACACTGCTAGGTTTTAGATAGAATCCTAATCACACATGGACTCTAAGATTCAGTCCAATAAAAATTCTACATATATGGTATATGTCTCCAAGTCCAATTCCATACCATATCCAATACCAAAATTGCAAATTCAAAAACCCAATACCGAACAAAATCTTCAAGATATATGGTATGTCCCATATTCAATAAAAATGCCAAAAATAAAAATGGGATTTATTTAAAAGAAATCCTAACAGTTAGAAATTTAAACTTGGGATAATCCTATATTAGAAAAAATATATATAAAGATGAAGTGTTTTATAAAGAGAATTCATAACACAATGTTTTGAGGTTTTGGATTGAGACATAATGATCTAATTGTATATAGACTAAGGCATTGATTTTTAATGACCATAAAATGAATCACATGCGAGAATGTTTAGCAAGAAAAGCAGGATTGGTGCTTGCAAACGCAAGAAGCTCATCGTCATTCTCGAATTGGGTCATCTCCTTTTCATCAAGGCATATCCAAGCTTCAATACCATTACCTTCTTTTGTTTTGAGCAGCACAATGAAGTTCCTGGGTTGCGGAAATGGAATAGGGATGGCCAATGAAGGCTTACCCCAACCAAAATCCGTCTCATATATTGGGAACCCGCACATGCTTGTGCAAAGATAAGGGTGACCTTTGATGTTCAACACTGGTGGTTCTTTATTATTCTCTTCCAGGCTGCTGTTGCTTCCAGCACTATATAATTTGGTCAAATTTTCTCGTATACTACGTGCCAATTCCTTCAACTCTAGTTGGTCTTCCTCGATTTCTACTCTGGAAAACCAAAATATGTTTCCAATGGTGATAGCTGGTAACGGTGGTCGCAATCTTTTCCGCATATTCACTGCTTGGAACAGTATATATGGTCCAGAAGATGACTTGGACAATGATCTTGAAGCAGAAATCGCACATTTCATAATTAATGATAACACCAAATCAATACCAGTCAAATATTGCTGTCCTGGGATTATACTTCCCTTGAGTTTTTCGATTTTTGAGGCAGGGAAAACGAATCTTTTTGTCACGAGTGACCCCCCTACTGTTAAGAATGGTCTAGGCATGGTAAGCATACCAGGTGTCGGCGAGAATGATGACTCCACAAATATTGGTAATTTGCCACCTTCTTGAGTCGTCATAGATACCCAACTCTGGACAAACGTGAACAGTGATGATGCATCTGCAAGCTTATGTGAAGGGCTCACAGCTATGACAGTTCCTCCACAACTGAACAGTATAAGTTGAATAACCAACATACAACCTGAAGGAATATTGGTAGGATCAGAAGCAGGATTGAAGTTTCTCCAAACCTGGAATTCAGGTTTAGCAAGGAAGGCGGAAAGCTGGCAATCAATGCGAGCTTCCATAAAATGGGCCCCTTCATCATTACAGTCAATTGTTGACTCGTCATCTTTGAGCCTCCCTGCTAATGGATAATAGTGAACTAGTGTTTCAGAGAGCGACTTCTGCAGGGAACGAGATCTTTTGGAGAAAGTTGAAAGGATTTTATCGTGATCATGATCATTCTGTTTGACATTTGATTGGTAGAAGAAAGCAATAGTGCTATAAAAATTACGTTCATGTTCGTCCCAAAAAGAAAGCTTGAAGGATTGAAGATGTTTAGGGGTAGGAGAAGATGGTTTTATTGCTTTCCTAGAGATAATTTCAAGCTTCTTCGTCAACATTTTTTCTCCCATCGCTGTAGTTTAAATTTCTGGAGATAACATACTCATGATTTGTCTCCTTTATACAGAATCATGTGGCTTACATTTTTAGTTTTTAAAACAAAATTACGAAACGTTAGTAGAAGTACTAAATACAAAATGAGAGAAGATGATTCTGCAAAGGGATAAATTATTTACTGAGTAGATTAGCTTTGGAATAGATTAGCGTTATTGGAGTACACGATGACATAATCTGTGTTAAAATTCCACAAATGTGATACCACCTAAAAAAATACAAACAGAATACAACAAACTCCTTTTGTTAATAAATAGGAAATCACAGCAACTAATAAACTCATTAAAAACAAATAATTTAAAGAAATTAAGTCAGCAGTAGACTTCGTCATACATATCGCATGCATGTTCTAAATTTATAACATATATGTAGAGTTGACAATTTAGATTTAATCCGTCGACATTGTCTAAAACTAATGAATTAAGCCTAAACTAAGAAAATTTTGGGTGATTTTAACTTTGAGAAGGTCAATTTGGCCAAAATCGAAAGCACAAAGTCAAGTTATAAAATAACTTCATTTCATCAAATAATATCATTTCAATTAATAAATAAAAAATTATATTATTTCAACGTTGCCATCTCGCTATATATGTTCTCGCGGCAGCAATCTCATAGGACTTGTGTCAGTGCTTCAAAAGTTATTTTGTGTAGTATAACCACAACATTCTAACCCTACAGTTGAAAATCAAGAGCTTAAAATTTTAATTAGAGCAAGATGAGTAAATCAGCAGTAGACTTGGTCATGCATATCGCATTCATGATGATGTATTTTCTTAACTTATATGAAAGGTTGACAATTTAGATTTAATTCGACATTGTCCAAAGTTAATGAATTAAACCTAAATTAATAGGGTTTTGGATGAGTTTAAGTATGATAAAGTCGATTTGGCCAAATTTAAAATGCCAAAATCGATTTGATCAATTTATACAAAATGGTGTCATTAAAAAATTCTTTTGTGTAGTATCGACAACAATCTAACCCTGCAGTAAGTGATTAAGAGCTTCAATTCTTAATTGCAGCAAGGTGAGTAAATCTTGTAGGGACTTCATCCATCTCCTCTTGCACAAAGAACTGCTGATGTTTCTACTCAGGACTCATGGCTTCATCAAAGCTTTCTGGTTCTCCTTAATAAGTGATTATTAGATAGTCATGTGAGAATACCTTTAAGATGTTATTGTTCTCTACTTGATCTTCTTGGCTAGTGATCATTTGGTGGTTAATTGAACCCACGTTGTTGCTCAACAGTATCATGTAGTGCAGCTTGTTATGGGACTTGAACTTAAATTAATAAAGCTTTTGACCTCCAATTACTTCTCAATTTTCTCGAGACCTTAGTGGTTTGATCTTTCAAGAAAATAAATCTTGAATTCTAATGATCTTCTTATCCTTTAAATCCACAACCTGTACCTAAATTCATAATGCATGGCATACATTTAAAATCAAGTTTATATCTCTCATTTCTTGGGATGTGAACACATGTTCTACGGCCAAATACGGTCAATGATCATTTAAGACAGTTTTTTTCCCTCTATAAACTTGTTCTAAAACATCACCATTTAACGAAGTTGAAGGAGGTAAATTTGATATAATTCTATGATTGTTCATATAAAATCTCGTTAAATATTCGGATATGTACGAGTTCATTGGTTAAGACGAATTAGGAGACGTCTATCTTCAACATGTATAGAGCATTGTATGGTATAATTATGACTTATCTATATGTTGCATTTTAAAATATGTGCATGCTATATCTTTTCCCTAGAGATTTTTATAAGCTAAAAAGATGTCTTTGGAGAAGATCGTAATGAGTTTGGTGACGAGTACTCTTCAATTCCAACAGGTAACGAGGAGTAGCTTGAAAACTTTGGAAAGACCAATTGTGCCACTTAGCAGAGAGAATAGAAGCCTAAGTGTTTACAAGAGTTCTTCGCCAACAAGAGAGTGATGCGAAAAATTGTGCATTCCTTCAGAGAGCGGAGATCATTTAGAGAACTTAGAAGCAATAAAGGAAGAGCAAGCGGAGTTAGGAGAGGAAGAGGTTATAGTTCGAGAAAAGATGGAGGATGTACAACCAACTAAGGTAAGTGATAAAGTTTAAGTTATGGCTAACCAAATTTCGTTTCCTTTTCTTAGTTGCTTATAGGTAAAAGAAGAAGAAGAAAAAGAATAGTGTTAGGATATATGTTTTTGTATTATTTATTAATTGGATATATAAGATATTAGTTGGATAGTGATTTGGATTCAAAAGGTATTTGGATAATGGTTAAGTTATGATAAAACTCTATTTCAATAGGACTCTTAGTTGAAGTTGGACTCTTATTATACGAAGGATTTGTGTATATCGAAAATCTGCGGTAGAAGTCCATCTCTTGGAGTGAGTGTGCAATAATAGCGTTCACGTGCATATGTGCTACTGCAAGACTACATGGGAAGAGAGCTGAATAAATAACTTGTGAGATGAGAGTGCAACAGCGATAATAGCTTTCACGTGCATATGTGCGGCTGCAAGACTACATGGGCAGAGAGTTGAATAAAAAACTTGTGAGGTGAGCGTGCAGCAGTGGTTTGTGCGGTAATTTAATTGACGTGCGTGTATGTGGCATTGAATCCATGTGAGTGTGTGTTAAGGTGAACAAAATCTTCCAATAGATGTGGGCAGCGTGAGTGGTAGAAACCAAGTGAGTAATTGTTTGGGCTGTACACATTTCAAATTAAGAAAGCTGAAGGAATTGTCATTCAATTATATACGAACTGCTTGTGTGGAAAGGTCAAGTCACATGTGTGTGTGAGATAAACTTGGTGGTGTGTTGTTTAATGGTGCGTTGATTACATTGTGCATTGCGAAGGAAGATTATAAAACAACGTTTGATCGGTGTGGAGAGCTATTGAGTAGTGGGTTGTTGAACAGGTGCTGAGTTGTTGGTGATTTCATAATTGTATATGCTAGTTGGCATTAAGCTTGTCTCTATCATAGTGAAAAGCATAATTTCATAAGTTACAGAGTGATCATGACGATTTCATTAACCCATCATGGAGCGTCAAATGGCTAAGCCTAAGAAGTTTTTATCTACAATTGTGAACGTTTGCATGAGCTATGACTTCGTGTTGGTGTTTACGTGAATCAGCTCATTGTTGTTGCGATGACTTCTAGATCTATTTCAGTGAAGTGGAACTCATCAGGAACTTGTTCTTTTCTATCTCAAGTATATTTAGTTTTCGTTCTTTTTTATTTTAATCACTTGAGTTATTTGTTCATTGTTCTTTCGTTAAAAGATTGATTGAAAAAATCCTCTATTGAGGTTAGTACGAGGTTGTCATACTATTGGGTGTGAAATTCTTTCATGGGAAGTGAGATTGAGAGATAGTGTCAAGGGTTGAGTGGCGTCAGCTCAGTAAATCCTTGGGTAAATCTATTATTAAGTTAGGTGAAGGTCCGGCTGACGTAGACAAGATGTGCCGAACTGTATTACAAAATTTTGGTTATTTTTATTATTTCAGTTTTACTTGTTTTTATTTTGTTGATGTCAAAGAAGTTTGCAGAAAATTTGCGAAATAATTAACCCCCTTTTGTTTTTCATATAGAAACAAGAAGAAGAAATGCCGCTAATCACATATGAGTTGAACGAGTTGTGGGCAAGCGAGTTGAAGATCAAAGGTGGCAACCATATTATTTCACTTTTGCTTGTTTTTATTTTGTTGATGCCAAAGAAATTTGCTGAAAGTTTGCGAAATAATTAACCCCCTCGGGTTTTCAAATAGAAACAAGAAGAAGAAAAGTCACTAATCACATATGAGTTGAACGAGTTGTGGGCAAGCAAGCTGAAGATCAAAGGTGGCAACCAGGATGTTGAGTCTCCATAATCAATGACATTACTTTTACAGAGACCATCCTGGTCTGAGAAGGGTGATGCCCGAAAAGACGAGTGGACATTAGAGTATGAAGGCGAAGCGATGAAGTTCCACTCATCAGAAGTCATGGAGCATCATACTGAGAAGGAGTCAATTTCAAGGGAAGGTACGCTAGGCTCCGCATGGAATTTGAGTGTTTAGTCCAATTTATATAGGTATTTAGGTCATATTTGCATTTATTTTGCATACTCATTCATCCTTTTTAGTAGCATTTTTAGGTGAATTTATTTATTTTCATTAAGTTTGTTATTTATTTTATTTTCTGATTTTCTTTGGTAGAAAGTATAAAATTTGGCTTCAAATTAAACATAAGAAGTTGTCATTGCGGTGAATAAAACAAGAGCAAAAGAATAGCTCCTAAGAGGACAGTCCAAAACGCAGTGGAGAACAAAAGTGAAACGTTGGGATGTTTTCTTAGGTTTTAATTGGGAGAATAATAAACACACGTGGGAGGTCTTTAATTGAATGGGGACTATGCAACAGAGGTTTTAATATATAAGCGAGAGACACGCGATGACCCGTGTTTTTGTTTTAGGTTTTCAATTAACTAATGTTTTTAATTGGAAGATAACGACAACACCGAGAGAGGAGGTATTACATCGTAGCAAAAGAAGGAGAATAAAGGAGATGAACAAATGTGCGTAAGGGGGAGACACGTGGACAAGAGGAAGATTAGGTTTATTGTCTTTGTAGCAAAATAAGTGGAGAATAAAGAGGGTAGCGGCAGAAACAAAGTGGACCAGTGGGAGAAATAAAGGAAGGGCAGCACAACAGAAAGGAAAAAGACACAACAATGGCGAAGAACGTGAGAAGCCAACGACGCAATGGAATTCTTCACGACGCTGGATAAGGGCGCACCAAGTGGCGCTAAAGTGGGAAAATATTTTCAGATCGGTTTTAACATTTTATATCCAAGATTTATTTGGGTTTTTCGTTCCTTACTCCTTTAATATCTATTTTTCTTGATTTAATTTTTAATATGTTGAGCATGAACATGATTGAGTAGATCTCTTGTTGGGTTTCAAAGATGGGTAGTAGTTTTCGAATTTCTACATGATTTGATTCTGGATTTTGTTCAATAAAATTGGTTCTTGGCTGTTGATTCTTGTTTTGAGTATTATTGTGCTAGTTATGTGTTAGGCCTCACATAATTTGTGTCGAAATTATCGGTTGAAGAATCGAAAGGTGAAAATCGGTAGTGGAAAACCAAAATTAAGAACTTATAGGTTTGAACCTAGACATAGGCAAAAATCTGTAAAAGAAATCACCAACTAGATAAAAATCTTAATGGGTTTTAGTTAATTTCATGAGCCACGATAGTCGGGATTGATTTTAACTACGATACTTCTTTGATATCTCGATAGAGAATCATAGATAATTTAGATCTAGTTTCCTTCAAATCTAGAGATCAAGTTTATTGAATAAACCAGAAGAGAATAATTAGAAATCGATCACGAAACCAAATTTGAAACCTATCTTTTACATATTTGATTCATCCCTTTCAGTCATAAATTGCGCGGTTATTCTATTTGTTTTAGGATTAATTTTAGCAATTTGTTAAGTAATCAATTTCCAAATTATCAACATTTAAGTGATTAGCCCAAATAATTGAATGGTTTTAGCCTAGTAATTGTTCAGTAACTCCCTGTGGATCGATACTCTTACTTCCCTATTTACTTGCGTGACCCGTACTTGCGGGGCTTCGGACATTGAGCATGCTACCTGTTGGGCTCAATCATCTATTCGATAATGGATGATGTTCATATGCCAAGGGTCAAGCTTCTGACCTTAAATAAGCACTTGATGGGAGACACCTCATCTGTACCCCTTTCTTTTGTGTGTTTTTCCTTTTTTATACATATCTTTTGAGTGTTTGCTTTGAGTGTTTTACTTGTTTTTTTTGGTTTGTTTTGTTGTAGGCATTTGAAAAGGAAGCTGCAATCATTTGTTTCAAAGCTATATATGGCGTCTTTAATATAGGGGAGTACTTATATTCCCATCCCTCTTTTGTGCTTTCTAAGTGTGGGGGTGGGGCAAGTGTGAAATTTCTACACATTTGGGTTGTTGTGAGTTTGATGGTGATGTTAAGAATGTAGTAATTCGAATGATTTCGGTCTTTATTTAATAGTTAATTATGGTACAGGAATGATGTTGATGCTTTTGATATGAGGAACCTTGATTGACTCTTGAAATGATGGTAACTTTAAAGTTTTTCATTTTTCATTTTCCTTTATCTGCCTTGCATGTGTTTGGTGACTCTTGTGTATGATGTTTGGTATTTAAGTGCATTTTATATAGCTTTTCATATGAATGTGGAATGGGAAGCTTAGAATGTAGTGTCAAAAAAAAAGAAAAAAAAACAAAGAGAATAAGAGATAACTATATAAAAAATTGAAGGGGTTAAGTGTTTTGTAAACTTTCCACAAACTTGTTTGGCACCAACAAAATAAAAACAAGCAAACCGAAATAATAAAAACACCAACAATTTGATAACGCGGTTCGGCACACCTTGCCTACTTCTGCAGGACTCTCACCCAGCTTAATCACTTTTACTGAAGTACATTAGTTTTACCCAAGGGTTTACTAAGCCTACACCACTCAACCCTTGATACTATCCCTCAACCTCACTTCTTCTGAAAGAATTTCACACCCAATAGTATGACCGTCTCGTACTAATCTCAACAGAGGATTTTCTCAATCAATCTTTTGATGAAAGAACAGTAAACAAATAACTCAAGTTATTAAAATAATAAAGAACGAAAACTAAATAAACTTGAAAAACAATTTCCCGATGAGTTCTGTCCCACTGAAATAGATCTGGAAGTCGTCACAATAACAATGTGCATTCACTAACCCACTACACCGTGGCTTTCTTCACCGTAACATCTATCACTCACCAAAACGTTGTTCAGCTATCTTCCAAGACACATACACAACTATAGTTTGTGTTTCATTGAACAACTAATTCACATAAACTCTATCCCACACATATGCACATTGACTTCGTTACTGCACACGCACCTCCAACAATGTTACCTCACACACTCACCTTAGAGATAGAGCAAACATCAGAGACCTTGAATGCATTCCTTCAATTAATTAGAGTCCCACTGCAACGTTGATTTCAATCAACAATAAATGCACTCCACTACACCAAGGACTTATAATAAATGCACTCCACTACTCCAAGGACTTGTCTCACACTTAACACACATATATTCATTGACAATTAATGCACACCTGTTGTATGCCATACACGCACATCATTCTTCTATCTCCAATTAAAGCACACATCAATTGGCAATGGACTTCTACTGCTAATAGAAGACGTAGATCAACTTCAAGGCTAGAGACGTTTTCTAAATGTCCCCAAACCAGAGATGGACTTCTACCATTATTAGGAGATATGCACAAATCCCAGTCACACTAAAAATCCCACTTCAACCAAATAACCACAACTTTAATTCCACCATGCAACAACCTCATCTTTTTTAATTTCATCAATCCACAAATAACAACCTCATCTTTTTAATTTCATCAATCCACAAAATTCGCAAATCCAGCGGTAATTTAATTTCAATATCACTATAATGGTAGAGTCCAATGTACCACTACAATTAAGATTTTATATGTCCAATTAAAATGCCAAAATCATATAAAAGTGTTAAGCTAGGATAAAAAAAGGACATTGTAACAAATATAGTTTTTTGTATATTTTCTGCATTGTTACACCGTTGGTCTTATAGACCTGATTCTAGAGAGGATAAGGGAGAATAAGCGAGAATTGGGGAAAGGATTGATCCTATAATTAACAGAGTCAATCCTTTCCCTATTTCTACATGTAAATGTTATCAATATATATCAATACATATCCTTTCCTTTCTAACACTCCCCCTCAAGTTGAGTCGTAGGGTCACCAACGCGCAACTTGCTTAGAACTTCATTGAAGACTTTTTCATTTACAGCCTTAGTCAGGATATTCGCCAATTGTTCTTCCGACCGAACGTATGGCAGACTGATGATTCCCTCTTCTAGTTTCTCCTTAATGAAGTGTCGGTCTACTGCAATGTGTTTGATGCGATCATGATGCACTGGATTCTCTGAAATACTGATGGCAGCCTTATTATCACACAATAACTGACAAGGGTCTTGTGGTGGGAACCCAATCTCCGTCAATAGCTTCTTGATCCAAAGAAGCTCAGCTAGCCCCCTAGCAATCCCTCTAAATTCTGCTTCTGCGCTTGATAGTGCTACTACTTTCTGTTTTTTACTCTTCCATGTCACAAGATTTCCTCCAACTATAGAGAAGTATCCAGAAGTAGATCTTCTATCAACTGGATTTTTAGCCCAATCTGCATCTGTGTATCCCTTCACTTCTAAGTGCCCATTGTTCTGAAATAAAATTCCCCTTCCAGGTGTTCCCTTCAAGTAGCGCATGATCCTTAAGGCAGCATTCATGTGCTTTGCCTGAGGTTTATGCATAAATTGACTTACTATCCCAACTGCATATGCTATGTCTGGTCTTGTATAAGAAAGATAGATCAACTTCCCCACCAACCTCTGATAAGTCTCTCGGTCAGCTACATCTGCTCCGTCTTCTAGCTTCAAACCATGGTTTACCACAATTGGCGTTTCTGCTGGCTTACAGTCCACTAGCCCAGTTTCAGCTAGGAGGTCTAAGGTATACTTCCGTTGAGAAATGAATATCCCATATTTTGATCGTAGCACCTCTATTCCAAGGAAGTATTTTCAACCTCCTAGATCTTTCATCTCAAATTCTTCAAATAGGTTTCTCCGAAGGCGTACCATTTCTTCATTGTCATTCCCAGTGATGATCATATCATCCACATAGATAATTAAGCATGTGATAAGCTCACCTCTCCTCTTCAGAAAAAGAGTATGATCGGAATTGCTCTGTTTGTACCCATACCTCTGTTAGAAAACAAACAAGAGAATAAAGAGAACAAGAACACTCTAGCTTTGGAGGAGAGGAACTCACTTTACTTTGCTTGATTGAAAATGGCTATAACATACATCTATTTATACTAGAGCTAGGAATACTCTAGAACTCTACCATAAAGCTTGAATTTCTAAAGACTCAAATTAATTCCACTAGGCTCTTCACATTTCATGCATGTGGGAAAACTAATGGACTTGTAGCTAGAACCTCCAAGATTATTCTAGAATCAAGCTTAATTTATTTTTATTAATTTTAACATGCCCCCTTAAGCTTGATTCTGCATTCGAGTAGACTTCTCAATTTCTCAAAGACTTCATCTTGAGGGCTTCGTGAAAATGTCGACAATCTAATCTCGGACTTCACATATTGCAATCGGACTTCATACATGCAATACACTCTCTCTTGAAATGATATCTGGTATCAATGTGTTTGCTTTTCTCATGGAACACCAGATTTTTGGATAGTGCAAGTGCTGACTTGTTATCCACAAATATGCTCGTCGGTCCTTCCTGTGACTGATAAAACTCCTTTAATAAATTCCTGAGCCATATTGCATGACAAACACAAGAAGTTGCGGCCACAAATTTTGTTTCACAGGTAGATAGAGTGACTATTGGTTGCTTTTTTGAATTCCATGTGAATGCCGAGTTTCCCATAAAGAAAACAAATCCAGTGGTGCTTTTTCGATCATCAACATCACCTGCCCAGTCACTATCACAATAGCCAACAAGCTCAAAATCTTCATTGGAAGCATATAAAATTCCATAATTCAATGTGCCTTTGATGTAGCGAAGTATCCTCTTAGCCGTCTTGAAATGTGTAGTAGTGGGAGACTCTATGAAACGACTAATAAGACCAATGCCATAAAGAATATCGGGTCGCATACAAGTTAAGTACCTGAGGCTTCCAACAAGACTCTTGAAAAATGTGGTATTGACTTTATCCCCATCGTCATGCTTCGAGAGCTTTACACCACATTCTACCGGAGTGGCGACTGGCTTGCAATTCTCCATCTCAAATTTCTTCAAAATCTCTCTAACATAGCCTTCTTGGGATATAAAGACGCCTTCTTCTTGCTGTTGCACTTCTATGCCAAGATAATAAGGCATAAAACCCATGTCAGTCATCTCGAATTCACTTGACATTGCTCTCTTGAACTCCTCAAACATTGTAGGATTATTTCCTGTCAAAATTAAATCATCCACATAGAGACAGACAAGTAAAATATCACCATCATGGTTCAGTTTCACATAGAGAGCATGTTCATGTGGACATTTGACAAATCCGTTGTCGATGAAGTACTTGTCAATTCTCCCATTCCAAGCTCGAGGAGCTTGTTTCAAGCCATAAAGAGCCTTCTTCAGTTTCAAAACCTTGTCTTCATAACCCTTGACTTCGTAGCCCATGGGTTGCTTAATGTAAACTTCTTCCTCCAAAATTCCATTCAGAAAGGCAGACTTGACATCCATCTGATGAATTTTCCATTGGTTTTGGGCTGCCATGGATATGATCAAGCGAATAGTCTCCAACTGGGCAACAGGAGCAAAGACTTCATCATAGTCAATGCCGGCTTTCTGCTTGTAGCCTTTTGCAACTAGTCTTGCTTTATTTTTCCCACCTCTCCTTGAGAATCCGTCTTCACTTTGAACACCCATTTGACTCAATAGTATTTTTCCTCGAGGTAATTCCACCAGCTCCACGTGTCATTCTTCATTATTGATTTGATCTCCTCATCCATTGCATTTCTCCATTTCTTGTCTTTAACAGCTTCTTCAAAACTGTAAGGCTCACAATTTGCAAATAGACATAAAAGTGTCATGTCACTTAAATCTTGAGTTACCTCATCAACAGTGTCATATAGATCATCGAGATTTTTGAGCGACGGGCCCTTCACTGAGCTAGCTTCTCCTTGATGATGTGGCGGAGGTGGTGGAGTTGTTGGAGAAGTTGGTGCTAGTAGCAGCACGCTCAACTTCTTCATCATCAATAAAAGGATAAAAGTTGTACTCTTCATTTGTAGTACTCCAATCCCACGAGTGTTCTTCATCAAACTGTACATCTCTACTGATAATGGCTTTACGAGTAATGGGATTGTACAATTTATATCCTTTTGAGCTTTGGTCATAGCCGATGAACACATACCTCTCACTTTATCATCAAGCTTTGATCTCTTCTCATCCGGTACATGTACATAGGCTATGCTACCAAGACTGCAGTGAGAGACACTAGGCTTGTATCCGCTCCACTCTTCTTGCAGAGTCTTGCCAGCTACACTTTTAATATGACTCCTGTTGGATAAGTAGACTGCACAGGCTACAGCTTCGGCCCAGAACTCCTTCGGCATGTTTCTGCATTTCAATAAGCTTCTGGCCATGTTGAAAATGGTCCTATTCTTTCTCTCCACTACACCATTTTGTTGTGGCGATCTTGGGACTATCAACTGTCTATGGATCCCCTTGTCTGCACAGAACTGGTTGAACTCATTAGAGGTAAACTCACCACCATTATCGGACCGAAGTGCCTTAATTTCATAGCCACTCTGCTTCTCAACCATCACCTTGAATTTCTTGAAATTCTCAAACACTTCTTATTTCTCCTTCAAAAAATACACCCAAGTCTTTCTTGAAAAATCATCAATGAAGAGTAAAAAATAATTGCTCACCGAGTGAGCAAGGTTTGATTGGCCCTTTTACATCGGTATGAATCAGCTCGAAGCATCTTGGCTCTTGTAAAGATTCTTTTGGAAAAATCTTTCTTGGCTGCTTACCAAAAAGACATCCTTCACATAGTTGATTAGGGAGATTGATATTTGAAATGCCCTTCACCATCTTCTCTTTGCTCATGAGACTTAGGCTATCAAAATTCAAGTGTCCAAACCTCATATGCCACAACCACGAAGGATCTTGCACACAAACTTTCAAACATCTGGGAACATCACTTTTAATGTCCAAAGGAAACATTCTATTTCTCGTCATTGGCAGCTTAGCTAGCAAGTCTCCATTTCCATTTGTCAGATACAAATGTTTCTTTTGTGAATAAATGTCATAATTTTTCTCAAGTAGCTGTCCCAAACTCAATATATTATCCTTCATCTCAAGCACAAAAAGAACATCAGAGATAAATTGATGACTTCCATCCTTCGTACGAATTAAAATGTTACCTCTCCCTTCAATTTTTATTTTGGAATGATCTCCAAATCTGATACCTCCACGAATTGATTCATCAAGCTCCGCAAAAAGATTCTTCTTTCCAGTCATATGATTGCTTGCACCGGAATCGAGGTACCACCGATTATCTTCTCTATCATCATCATTACTTTTGCAAGCTAGGAGTAAAGTTGCGTCCACATCGTCATCCACTTTCTCCGTATAATTTGCTTTTCCTTCCACATCATTTCTACACTCAAGCAAAATGACCATAATTATGACAATTGTAACATTCAATATTGGACTTGTCATACCTTTCACCATTACTCCCGCTCTTCCTCTTCCTCCTCGTCCTCTTCCTCTTCCACAGACCTCTATAAGAAAAATTATTTCGATCTTTATTTTGATTGGGTCTATCTCCTCACCACCTCTTCCTCCTCGACCTTGGCCACGTCCACGTCCACCTCGACCTCGTCCTCTTTGACTTTTATCTCCTCCATCTCTCAATGAAGCTTTGGCTGCAAGGACTTGCTCCAACGGCTCATCATTCTTCTTTGCAACTCTTTCTTCACGTGCTTGTAGTGACCCCAACAATTGGTCCACAGTCATGGTCTCCACATCTTTGGACTCTTCAATGGCACACACCACGTATTCAAATTTAGTGGTTAAAGATCTAAGAATTTTTTCCACTACTCAAAGATCTTCAATCTTCTCGCCATACCGCTTCATATTGTTCACCACGACCATGACCCGATTCCCATAATCTTGTATGGATTCGGATTCTTTCATTTGAAGTTGCTCAAACTCCCTTCTTAGAGTTTGCAACCGCACCTTTCTCACTTTGTCAACTCCTTCAAAGGAGTTCTTCAAGATCTCCCATGCTTCTTTGGCGGTGGATGCTTGTGCCACTTTCTCGAACATTCCTTCATCTAGACATTGGTGGATGAAGGTGAGAGCCTTTGATCGCATTTCTCTCGGATTTCGCCAGAGCATCCTTCTCATTGGGTGGTAGTGCCGCCTCATTTTGAGGTTGAACGTAACTGCTTTCGACTATCTCCTAAGCATCATGTGCACCAAGCAAAGCCTTCATACGGAGACACCAACTCGCATAATTGTCTTTAGTAAGACGAGGAAATTGGAACATACTCATTCCATTGCTTGCCATCTCTCTCAACCTCACAAGTGTTTTCTCTCAAACTCTCTAAGTGAATCACTCACTTAACTTTCACAACTCTCTCTTCTAGCCAACTTAGGCTCTGATACCACTTTGTTATAAAACAAACAAAAGAATAGAGAGAACAAGAACACTCTAGCTTTGGAGGAGAGGAACTCACTTTACTTTGCTTGATTGAAAATGGCTATAACATACATCTATTTATACTAGAGCTAGGAATACTCTAGAACTCTACCATAAAGCTTGAATTTCTAAAGACTCAAATTAATTCCACTAGACTCTTCAGATTTCATGCATGTGGGAAAACCAAGGGACTTGTAGCTAGAACCTCCAAGATTATTCTAGAATCAAGCTTAATTTATTTTTATTAATTTTAACAACCTCTTCATTGCAACAGTAAATCTTCTGAACCATGCTCTAGGAGATTGTTTCAGTCCATAGAGTGCCTTCTTCAGTCGACACACTTCATTCTTCTGGAACCCTTCTGTGAACCCTGGCGGTGCTTCCATGTAGACTTCTTCTCTTAAATCTCCATGCAGGAAAGCATTCTTGAAGTCGAACTGGTGTAGTGGCCAGTCGAGATTTGCCACTACTGAGAAAAGTACTCTGATAGTATCAATCTTCGCTACTGGACTAAATGTCTCTGAGTAGTCCACCCCATAAGTCTAAGTGTACCCTTTTGCTACTAACCGGGCTTTGTATCTTTCCACTGTCCCATTTTCCTTATGCTTCACGGTAAACACCCATCATCATCCAACTGTTCTCTTCCCTTCTGGTAACTCGCAGTTTTCCCAAGTCCAGTTCTTTTCTAGTGCAACCATTTCTACTCTCATTGCTTGGACCCATTCTTCCTTTCTCTGAGCTTCTTCCACAGTCCGTGGGATAGACTCGGCATACACGGTCATGGTGAGTGCCTTAGCTTCTTCTGACAGACTCCTCCTGACTAGGTTAGCCATTGGATATCTGGAAGTTTTGGATTCATGCTCTGGTGAATACCTTCGTGGCAGAATTCCCTGAGTGCTTCGAGGAGGAAGAACATACCTCCCTACTCTTTCCAATACTTCAATCTCTAGTGCTTGAACTGCACTTTCATGGTCAGAATAATTCAATATGGAAGCAACATCATGGGTAGGAGAATTTACCTCTTGAGGAACATCCGCCCGAGGAGGAGATCGGGGTGATTCTGGCTCGTTGGGCCGTTCTCCATTTTTAGAAGTGACGTCAACGGGTCCACTAGCTGATTTATGGGGTTCATTGACCGGTAAAGTTAGGCTAAGTAACCAACGCAATGTGTCGTCGTCATGACTCTTCCTCTGACTACTGGGTTAGGCTGTGAAAAAATAGTCAGTTTCAAGGAAGTCGCAATCCATAGTAGTGTACATGCGACGAGTGGAAGGATGGTAACATCGATATCCTTTCTGGTGTATCCCATACCCAACAAAGACGCACTTAAGAGCACAAGGATCGAATTTCGAGCGCTCAGCCTTAGGAATATGCAGAAAAACTGAGCACCCAAAAACTTTAGGAGGCAAGGATAAGGCTTGAGGGACATGAGTCTGAGTGGATAGAACATCTAGAGGAGTTTTGAGATTAAGAATTTTGGTGGGTAGGCGATTGAGAAGGTACACAGCGGTGGCTACAGCTTCAGGCCAAAAATAGGTGGGTATATGTGATTCAATCATGAGAGATCTGGTTATCTCAAGAATGATTCTATTTTTTCGTTTGGCAACTCCATTCTGCTGGGGGGTGTTCGGACATGTGGTTTGGTGAATTAACCCCTTTTCTCGAAAGAAAGATTGCATAGTATGGTTCACAAATTCCCCCGCCCCCCATTATCAGACCGGAGGATTTTGATATTCTTTTGGAATTGAGTCTGAATCATGGTATAAAAATGCACAAATTTTTCGGACACGTCAGATTTATGCTTAAGAAAATAAACCCAGGTCATCCGGGTACAATCATCAATAAATATCAAGAAAAACTTAAAAGCATTATTCCCAGAGTTGGGGGTAGGGCCCCACACATCAGAGTGTATCAAATCAAATGCATGTTCTACCCGAGTATTACAAGGAGGAAAAAACTTCCTATGACTCTTAGCTAAGACACACGTATCACATGGGAAATTATTGGATAAGCTAGGAAAAAGCACTTTAAAATAACCGGGTGACGGGTGTCCTAGACGCCGATGCCACAGCCAACTCTGTCGATCAGTCATCCCATGAGCTAGCAATGCGGATCCTTTCTGGGCTACGTCATCGACGAAGTAAAGCCCATCTCGCTCAGTGCCACGTCCAATAATCTCCCGGGTCTGGATGTCCTGTAAGAGACAAAAACCAGAATACATTAGCACCGCACAATTCAGTTCCCTTGTCACTTAGCTTACAGATAACAATTTACAAGTAAGGGAAGGCACATATAAACAATGGGATAATTTCAAAGTGGGTGACAATTCAACCGACCCTGCTCCCTAGACACATGTAAATTCCCCATTGGCTGTCTGGATTTGAGATTTTTTGGGTTTAGATGGGTTAATAATGTCATTAGGGTGATATGTTGTAGCGCCCCCTTACCGTAGGGTATACACCGGGACGCCCGTAGGTCATTCCGGTACATATCCTACGACGAGGGTGCACTACGTTCAATCATTTCTATAAACCGCATGGCATCAATACAATAAAATCCGCAGTAACAAAATCACTGAATTTTAAAACCATAAAGCCTTTCTCAATTCATAAAATCAATCAGAAATATAGACAAGTCTATCGCCTCCTACAGTCTAAATACAATAATCCAAAAGGAAACCGATACAAAAGTCATACTAAGTCATCCCAAAATCCAATCCTAGGTGACCGACACATGAGCCATCGCCTCTCTCCAAGCGCTCATGGCAGGGAGAAGTAACTCTGGAGCTAGGAGTCTAATTTATCAGTCCTGAAAAATAAATGCAATTTTGGGTGAGTTTGCGAACTCAATGAGAAACCATCATCGATGGTTCACTCAATTCATGCATTACGCAAATTGCGTACAACACATCACAGTTACATTTAAATATCGTATAATAGTTCACGTTTCTCAGCATTTATCACAAATTAGTTATCACACTTGTATGCAATGCATATGTAACTCTTTTCCAGTTATTTCAGTGTTGTGACTGAGCGCTTATTCAATGACAGTGATCAATAGACGCATCTAGGGAGTAGGAGAGCCCTCATGCAGGATGCACTGACTCCCCTCGAGCTCGAGGCTCGGTTTAGTGACAGTATTTGAGCTTAAAACTCTTTTGAGTAATAATAGCGACTCAGATCACAACGTTCATTATCTGTGCATGCATTTATGTATAAAATGCACATGTCCAATTGTTCACAGTCATATGGCTATAAAAGCCCATTTCATACAGTTTCTCAAAATCACACATCAGTGGAATCCAATTTAGCACAAGCATGCATCTCGATCCTAATCATTCATATAATTCATATTGGCAAACAGTTCACATAGAGCATTTAGTAAATCAGAAATTGAGGAACCAACTAGGTTACTCACCTGTAACTTCCAAGCTACTGCCTGGAAGTCCCAGCAATGTCCGTGGAATGACGATCCAACGGTGCCTCTATAACAGTTAAATAATTCCCCATTACTAGATATTCAATTTAAAACAATTCAATGATGCTATGTCTTAATTGAAAAATATGTACAATGCATGTTCATGATTGTCCAGCGCTAAAACCCAATTCTGCTATCTCTTGCCTCATAACCAAAATTCACTATTCACAAGGTCAATGGTATCCATCGATTTCATAAATCTCCAACTGAAACTCCAATTGTCATGATAACATCCTTAAGTTACAATAGGAAACTATAATCGACTTTCTTTCTATGATTGGGACCATACTAAATTAAACTCTAACTCTCATTCAATTCCTCAATTGTAGACCTCTTTCTCTAGTTCATAACGAATCAAGAATCACTTCAATTGGAGGTCTATACCATAAATTATGCCCCATAAACCAAAACACATTTTTCAGAAATTTCGTCTCTCTTGTGACGCAGAGCCCTTGTCATGGCGTAAAACAAATCGTCATTGCAAGGCGTGGAAACGTTAAATCAGAACGAACACCTTCCTGGCGCCTCGCCGCGACGCCTACGGATAACCCTATCGCGGCTAAATATTCATTCGCTCGCCGAGACGTCTCGCGTGGCTGGCCGCGGCGAGCACGCTTTTTCTCGTCACGGCGTAGCCTTTTTCAGACGTCGCGACGTGCGGGCCTGCCTCCTCTTCTTCTCCATTCGATTTTTCCTCCATTTCCACTCTCTAAAATCAGCATTAATCACTCTCAACTACCCAGTATCACACATTAAATACCATAAATGCATCAAACAACCATAAATAACAACATTAAAGCCATTAAACTTACCAAATCGAAGCTCAAATCCTTAAACCCTAAATCTCCAAAAAATCTCTCAACTTCTAACAACCACGGTGATCTTCCATAGCCAAGCCAAACATCAACATCTCCAAGGTTTCAGTAGATCTTCAACCACAATGAAAGAGAACAAGCAAGAATCTCCAAGGGGAAGGATCAAATCGTCGAAGGGAAGAGGAAGGAAAAGGGGAAAAGCCTTGGGTTTTTAAGATGTAACAAAGAAGGATTTTGAACTTAGGCAATATAAAGGGTTAATTTAACTTAAAGCTCATAAACATAAGTCCTCAATTTCATTAAATTTCAGTCTCTAAATTCCAATGGCTCATCATAAAAATTCCTAAACTCACAAATCTAAATCTCCCATTGCCATTGGACAAGTATTTCGGTACCATACGGTCAACCGGTCTGTCACTCTAAAATTTTCGGTCTGGACATTTTCTCCCAAATTCAGAAAATTTCCTATAGGTTGCTATCAAATGCCAATCACTCCTAAGACAATCCAATTCAACTATACAAACCCAATTATTCCATAATTCCCAATAAATCACAATTAAACCTAATTATCTCAAAAATTTACAATCAATTCATGATCACAATTAAATGCCAGAAAATGACATGAATGCATGTACCTATCAATGCATGTGCAATTAATTCATTCCTCTATGAGTAGAGGTCAATGAATGCTCAATTAGTAAAATGCAGTATGAAATCCTAACCCATCCCAAATTACCAATATGTCCTAACACATCGGTAACGGGATGTTACATATGTCATAGTATCGGTTGCCCCACAATCAAATAACCATTGGGTACTCTTTTCTCTCTTATCCTTTTTGGCTAAAAAGGCTTTTGAATTTTCAATAAGCTTAGAATCAAATTCGGACATATCAAAACATCCAAGCTTAAAATATTAAGCATTAGAAAGAAGAGGGTTTGGGTGTAGCGCCCCCTTACCGTAGAATATACACCGAGACGCCCGTAGGTCATACCAATACATACCTTACGATGAGGGTGCACTACGACACGATCACTTCTAATAAAACTCATTGCATCAATAATAATAAAGCAAGAAGATCACATTATTAAATTTTGAAACCAAAGATAACCTTCATTTCATTTCTGTAAAACCATAAGTACATACTTCTGTCATAACTACAAATGTACAGATCCAAAATAAACCATAACAACTCCTAACTAGGTCATCCCCAAAATATCCCAAAGGATCCCCAGCTGACCGACCTGTGGGCCATGCTTCTCTCGCCGGCACACACACAGAAGGAAAAGTCTCACAATCCGGAGCTAGGAGTCGCACTCTCGCTGTCCTGAAAAATAGTTGCAATTTTGGATGAGTTTGCGAACTCAATGAGTAACCATCATCGATGGTTCACTCAATTCATGGATTACGCAAAATTGCGTACAAAACAACACAAGATCATATTCAGAGTCACAATTCATAAATTCAGTAAATCATGATCACACATTGCATTTAATCCTATATCAAATTCACAGCACAATCACGGACTGAATGCATAATAATTTCCAGCTCATTTTAATGTTGTGACTGGGCGTTAGAATTATCCCATTGCTTTGGGCACATTACATCACACGTAAATCGCGTTTTCGGGGTGGGAGAGCCCTCCGGGTATGCACTATTGCCCACGCGCACTAGGGATAGGAGAGCCCTCTGGGTATGCACTAATCCCTTTTCACTTATCACAATTGACGAGCTTATAGCTCCAATTAGATCAGAATGTGCTCCAGTCACAACTGTCAGTTACTGATTTCTATTCATGCCTAGCATGCGTTCACAATTCTCAAAACATATCTCATAGGAATCACTTACTCATAATCACAAATAATTCACACAAAATATTTAACACATCAGAGATTGAGAAACCAACTAGGTTACTCACCTCTAAACTTCCGAGCTACTACCGGGAAGTCTCTGCTGTGTCAGAGGATCGACGCTCCACTTGGGCCTCTACAATGATCAGAATACTCGAATATTACTAATTGCATCAATTTCAGTAGTCAATAATGCTTATGCCTCAAATGAATGATGTACTATGCAAGTTATGACATTTCCGACCCTAATACCGATTATCTCAATTCAACACTTTCACTCTAATTCATAGCAATTTCTAATACCATAAGTCAATTTGCTAAGTTCTATATCCTCCAAAGTCAAATTCTAATACATAGGAATTATCGTTAAATCAGAATCAAATTGTCATTCGATTTCGAGAATCACCGAATTAAATCTCATATTCATAGTCTCCAAATTGAAATCAATCCATATCTAATTGAATTATCAAAATCCTAACCCCAAAACTTAACCCTCAAAAAAATAACAATTTCGAAGAAATGGGCCTTCCTCGCCGCGGCGAGCTCCTTCTTCACTCGCCCTCGCCGCGTCAGACGCCTCCCATGTGACGGTTCCTTCTTTCTTTGGCGTGTATCGTTCTTGCGTCGCGATCTTGGGCCGATCTGCTTTCCACGCACGCTCCACGCTCGTCCCGGTCTGCGTCTCCTCGCTTGCTTGCGGCGTGTTCTTCGTCTTGCGGCGTGCGATCGCGAAATCGCCCGAAAACCAGAAATTTTCGATTTTTCGATATAATCCATCCAAATCCATTCTAAACACTCCAAAACAATATTATACACTTAACACAACTTATTTCTAACCTTGATCCATCAAATAACCATTATTCATAAAACACCCAAATCAAAATCCTTTTGCCCTAAAACCTATATCATCCTAAAATTTCTAACCTCTTACAATTAATAACTTAATTCCATGCTTAAATTAATCTATGCAAAACACAAGGAATAGAAACTTACTTGATTAAAGCTTAAACCCTTTGAAAATCACTTCAAACTCTAACTTCACACACAATCACCACCAACGGCAACACCAAAGCAAAACATCTCTTCATTTTCTTCAACCCCAAACTAGATGAAATGATGAAAGGAAAGAAGAGGAAGTAACTAGCAAGGAGGAAATCAAGAAGAAGCAAGTCAAAGGAGAATCCATGATGAAGGAAGGAGGAAAATCAAGTTTTTCTTCAGGAGAAGCAAGTATCGTGGAAGCAAATTTTCAAAGGCATAGGTTAATATATATTAAGGGATTAAGGCTTGTTTGGCAAGTTCATTTGCCACAAGTCCAATCCGAACAACCTCAATCAATTTCTAGTTCTAATTTCTCCCAAATTCCACTTTGGTTCATACCCTAATTCCTCAAATCATAATTCAAATTACCTCATAAACATTCTCAATCAAATTGAACCGAAATCGCAATTATGCGATCCTAAGCCATTTTTTCCGGTTCTCGTGTCCGACCCGATACTCTAAAAATTTCAGAAAATTTCTATAAATCCTCAAAATTAGAAACATCTAATCACATACTCCAAATTTCAATTCTCAATTCCTAAATTCAATTTAACACTCCAATTCACAAATCAAAACACAATTAATCTTAAGCACAAAATCTCCAATTCCACAATCAAGTCGGAATTCTGTCATACATGCATGTACATACATATACTTGTGCAATGTTGAACATTTATCAATGATGTAGAGGCTATAAATGCATATGCAAAATACGTATACAAAATACGCATGAGATGTACTGTACCCATCCCATCGGTGACGGGATGTTACATTGGGGCTAAATAATTTCTCTCAAACCCTATACCTGTCTCGCTACCCTTTATTCCACCGCTCACCCTTCCTCCTTCTCTCCCAACGCTGACCGCCAGTGCTGCAAAAGCGTCGCTGGATCCGTTGTCGTCGACGCTGGTGGCCTCTGGGCTGCCCATCATGGCGGCAGCTCTCCCCGTTCGTCCTTGACTGTCTCTATTCCGCCGTTTGGGATTAGTGGTCCACCATTCCGGGAAACCCACCAAATGGAAGCATTCTTCCTTGACATGTCTGGTCATATTACAGTGGGAACACTTCAATCCCGATCGATCAACATAACTCTTACTCCGAGATGATGAACCCGCTACTCCGGTGACCAGTTCTGACTGACTTTCTTATCCCATACTGGTTCTGGGTTTTTCGCCGTGCTCCTTTGTTGCTGGTTTTGGAAAATCTGATTTTGGTTTTCCCCTTGTCCCTTCGCTGCCAAGCCCGATCCGATACCTAATGATGCTCCGCCGCTATCCCCTGCTGCCGATGGATTAAGTATATGTCTCCGAGCGGCTTCTTTCTTGATGGCACCATAGGTAGCCTCGACTGAAGGGAGTGGTTCCTCTTTTAATAAATCCCTCTTTACGTTGTCAAATCTGTCGTCGATACCTGCCAGGAACTGATATAGACGATTGTCTTGTTTAATTCTGTTGAATGTGGTGATGTCAATAGCACACGTCATTGGATTGGGTTGGCGAATATCTATTTCACGCCAAATTCCTTGGAAAATACTATAGTATTTTTCCAGTGGCAGACTACCTTGTTGATGCTTGTTTGCTTGTGTGATTAGTTCAAAGATATGTAGGTTTCCTTCTCCGCTTCGATACGTGGCCTGTAATCCTCGCCACAACTCTCTGGAATTTGGATATTCAATATACTGACTTACCAAGTCAGGTTCAACGTTTTCAATGATCCAAGTGAACACTTGCAAATCTGTTTGCCTCCATTTGGCATATTTAGGACTCTCCGATGATGTACTCCAATTTTCCCCTTGCCCCAATGGCCAATTCCATCAAACGTGACCACAGGGAGTAGTTTGAATCATTAAGCTTGACAGCTATTGTAACAGATTGGTTGTTTTCTGATTCAGGTTTCGAATGTTAGTTTAAAAGGGTTGCTATTTGTTTTGACAAGGATTCTGTGGCATCTGAGAATGCCTGACGACGAGTGCTGGCATCTTCACTCATGATTTTGGTTGGATAAACACAAGGAAGATGATGATACAGTGATCGACCCTAGAATCGACACTGCTCTGATACCATGTTAAGCTAGGATAAAAAAGGACATTGTAACAAATATAGTTTTTTGTATTTTTTCTGCATTGTTACACCGTTGGTCTTATAAACCTGATTCTAGAGAGGATAAGGGAGAATAAGCGAGAATTGGGGAAAGGATTGATCCTATAATTAATAGAGTCAATCCTTTGCCTATTTCTACATGTAAACGTTATCAATATATATCAATACATATCCTTTCCTTTCTAACAAAAAGATATATACAATATATCCTAACACTATCTTTGTTTTATCGTCGTTGATCAAAAGTGTCTTTGTCTTGTGTTATTAAACAAGAAGCATCGTTGTTCATTTGTTTTTAAGATATTTTTGTTCTACTTGTATTGTTTCTTTTCATCGGTATTTGTGTCGTACTAAGCATCCTTGACTTGTTTATGTGATAACAAATGCAAAATGGCTTAAATGCTAGATATTATGCATCTTGAGTGACTCTTTTACTGACTATATGCTTGTAAGTGAGTAACTTGTTTTTGATCATGATAGAGTTGAACTCAGTGAATTGGGTTGAAAGCATTGATGGATTTCTATATGCTTGATTAACTATTAACTCTTAACCGGAATTGTATGAGTGAAGCATTTGATTTACTGCTTGAGGATAAGCAACGGTTCAAGTGTGGGGGGATTAGCTACAAGAAGTCGGGTTTCAATAGCTACACCAAGTAGTCACCAACCTTCCCAAACCAATTTGGATGACCCCCTCAGAGTCCTCGAACACCGAATACTCTGAATAGAGCACAACCTGATGGCTTATTGGGAATTTCAAGGATTCCAATCGCCGCACCCACCAACACCATGAATTCGGCATTCACAAATAGAGAAGCATTCTTTCCTCTTTTCTTTTATATTTTTTTTCTTTGATCTTATGTCCTAACATTGAGGACAATGTTGGTTTAGGTGTAGGGGAAGGATATGGAGTATATTTGTGTGACTCTTTTTTGTTTTGGTATGCTTATGTTGTGTTCTAAACTATGAAGTTTTATCATATTAGATTGGATAAGATTGAATGTATGCATGAAATTAAATTGAGCTATATGAGTCTAAGGCGAATCATGTTGATTGATTATAATAACTGATCTTGTAAACTTAGTCAAAATTTTGACATTTGAGTGATGAGGTAATTTGTGGAATTGAAGTGAATTCTTAAATTAAACCTGTGAGCGAATTTAAGCTTTAAATGACATCATCTTTATGTCATTATATTTCTTTGTATTGTGTGATATTCCTCTAGTCATGTTTGCCTTCAGAACTTGCACTGGATCGGATTGAATTTGTTTGATTACATGGGATATAGAAATGATTAAGGCCTTCCTTATTTTTAAACCTTTAGCTTAAAAATGACCCACCTTCCTTATTTTGAAACCCTTTAGCAAAATGACCGACCTAGTTATTTTCCCTTTGCAAACATGTTTGAGCCTTTAACCTTGTTTTTCAATTAATCACCTTATATTGAAACCCAAAAATCCCATTAGCCTTACCCTATCACAAGTTGAATGAAGCATTTACTAATTTGGGACTTTTATTCTACCTTTTATTCTGAGATACTTTTATAAGTGCTTTTACTCATGTGTTTGTTAAATTATATTGCTATTATTTTCTCTTGTTTTTATTGTTTTCCTTAGTGTTTAGCGTTATTCAAGCCAAAGTAAAAAATAAAAAAGAAAAAGAAAAGAAAAGGGAAAAAGGAAAAAGAAAGAAAGAAAAAGAAAAAGAAAAAGAATAAAGCATAGTAACATTAATTAGTATGAGTAGTTTAGTCCTTTGTGTCATGTGGTTATTTCATAATTTTGGTGTCCCTTTTACTTGGTACTTTGTGAATGCTTGTGATTAATCCTTTGCCATTTTTTTAACCTTACTTATGAGCCTAGCCCCATTATAACCCTTAATAAAGTCCTTATGATCTATTAGCTCATGTTATCCGAATGAATGATAACTGGTGAATTTGTAAGCCTATAGTAGTGCAATATGTTAGAGAGAGATTTGAGAGAAACACTTTGACCTCAAACACTTGAGTGTAAGAGAAAAATCTGTGAGAAGGATTCACTTTTGTTTAATATTTACTTTTGAACAAAGATGATTTATTTTGACTTTGTTTACTTGTATCGGTGAAAAATGATTATGATATGTGTTGTAACTTAAGTCTTACTAGCCCAAGTTAACAGATTGTGTGCACTTAATCTTATGAAGGATGAATTGATAGAGTGTAGTGGTTTGGTATTTTTGCTTGCGAGCGAGCAAAGGTTTGGTGTGGGGGAATTTGTTAAGTTATCAAATTGTGTTTATTTTGTATTTAAGTCTCTTTAATGTGTTGAAATTATTATCCAAAATTAATGGAATTGTCTCATAGTTGTTCTCAGATGATTTTTAATACCTTAAAGATGATATCGAATAAAAAAGATGCAAAAGAAATGAAGAAAATCTGAAATTCCATATTGGCGGCAAATTCAGTAACTAAGCGTAGGCACGTGTAAGGATAAAATCAATCTGCAGGTCTATTTTCAAGATTTGAAATCGAGATTTTCACAATCTTTAAAGTTCATATTGCCATCTTATCAAGGGGATCGACCACCTAAAATTAGGAGATACGTTATCTGCTGAAAATCACATAAGAGAGAAGGGAAGAGTGATCGAAAAAGGATAAAAGACCAAAAATGTGACTGTTCACGTTAGCTTTTGTTTTAGAACAGTTTGACAATTTCTGCAGATTTTTTGTTAGTTTAGTTTTACGTCTCTACTTTATTTTTCTAAGTATTTTTGGATTTCCTAAAAAGACCAGGGATGGAGACTATTTGTGTTGTTATTTCTTTTATTTTCAATTCCATTATGAGTAGCTAAACTTCTTTTATTTGTTGAGGAAAACCATGTTATCATCTATTATGTGTGAGATATTTCAATAAAGTTTGTTTCATTGATGAATATCGAATAGCTTCTAAATTACTTTTCTAATTGAATTGATTGAATTATAGGTGCACAACTAGAGATTGATTTGTTCAATAGCTAAATTAGTGAAGTATGACGTTCATTTTTGTTAATTACAAATAACAATTAGGATTACCTTCTTTACGTTAAAGTCAAAATTCTGATAAGATATTCGTCTCAATAAATTTCATATCGTACATGTATTATCTTGTTTATTGGTTTCTTAGTTCTTAAGGCTATTATTCAATTAAATCTACGATCCTATCTAGGTTGGATTAATAAAATGCTTAGAATATATGTTTCTAGTCATTTACAGTTAAGAAAACATCCCCCAATGAATGTTTATTAATGAACTGAAATTTTAGATCAAGAATCCATTTTAGTGTGATAATATCGTTGACTCGAAACTAAGGTTTTTACATTAAATTTTCAGACCCAATCATTTTTTTTAAATTCAGATTTTTGTTATCTATTTCCTAAATTTCGTGAATTGAAAACACCTCCCCATTTTCTTACTTTATTTTGAACTCGTGAATTATTTGCCGTTTAAAATTCCTCATGAGAACAATATCCACTTACCACTACTACATTAATTTGTATTAACGGAATTCGGTTTCTTTTTTAATTTGGTTGCAGGAGACAGCAGTACCAAGTGTGGTTGGAAATAATTTGTACTTGTTTTATTTTTTTTTCCTATTTGCTATATGCTAATGTGTTAATTGAATATTTGAATTAAGAGATTATTTAGAAAGACTGGGTGTTGGACCCCAAAATTTTGGTAAAAATTAGAATTTATAAAATGAAATTAAATGAGGAAATATCATATGATTCTTTGAAATAAATGAAAAAGTATGAATGAATTTATGATCATTTGATGAAATGAAAGACTTTTGAGCTTCTTTGTGTTTTGCATGTTTGATAAAAAGATGAGTTATTGTGTTTTATCTTTGGATGTGGATGACTGAAGTGTTGTTCAGGAAAATTGTGTAGGTGTTTGAAGTTTTGGTTAGTGAAAATTTAGGGGAGATGCTGTCAAATTTTTTATTAAAGACAGAAACTTTGACTGAGTTTTTGACCCTCTTAAAGTTTGAATTGGATTGGAAGGTCTTATTGAAGATTGTAGTTCAGGTTTTGATCTTTTCATTGATGTGTAATATGTTATTTTTGAGTGTGAAAATTGGAAGATATGAAATTTGGAAGTTTGGGATGTGATATAGGATGGCACATTATTTGGCAGAAACTTTGACTGAAAATTGACCTAGTTAGAGGTTGAAATTGCCTCTAAGTGCTTCACGAAAGTTTTAGATTATGCTTTGATCTTTTCATTGATGTAAAGTATGGAATTTTTGGAACATGGAATAAGAAGTTATGATTTTTACAAGTTGCTATTACTGTTTGGGAAGAGTATTAGTGGACAGAACCTTTGATTGGAAATTTGACTTCTTTGAGGCCAAATTGATTTTTCTGTACTTCATGAAAGTTGTAGAGTACTTTTTAATCTTTGCATTGATATTAAATATGACATTTTTGGACTTTAGAGTTGAAAGATAGAAATTTTGGAAGTTATGTGATTGTGTAGGAAGACATTAAAAGGGACATAAATTTTGAGTAGGTTTTTGACCCCTTTAGAGATGGAATTGGTTTTTGGGTTCTTCGTGGAAGTTGTAGAGCTTCCTTTCAGCTTTCGTTTCATACCAAGTTTGTAAATTTTGAACTCTCGAGTCAAAAGATATGATTTTTGGAAATTTTGGATATTATATATGTGTGTGTGTGTGTGTAAAAAAAATCAGAAAATCGGATCGCTCGCCTTCGCTCCAGCGCGACGTCGTTCTGGTTCCTCCGGAGCGACGTCGTTTCATCTCTTCTGATTTTGCTATTTTCCTCCTCAATCCGACCCTTGTTTAATCTTTTATTTATATCTTTTCGGTCCGACATCGGTTTTTGAAGCGTTGGATTCCTAAGACAATTATCTACATCATAATGGGAAATTTATAATTTTTAAGATTAAATTGAAAGAGATTGTTTTAATCAAAATGAGTTGGGAAGTATTCTGAACATGGTTCAGTCTTATGATAAATTCTCAATCTATGGAGATCCGATTGATCTGATTCTTGTTGTAAAATAAAATAAAGACATGGGCCTACAATTCATATGAAGGAATTGAATTTCAATTTAGCCGCTAAGACTTTCAATTTCTGAATTGAAGTTGGGTTTAGTGTGCAGTCTTGGATTAGTAAGAGCTGAAAGTATTTTGGCCATAACTTTTACTCTAGTCATTGAAATTAGGTGATTCTTGATTTTTATTAAACTAGAGAAATAGGGATACAAATGTTCTGAAGGACTCGAGTTTCAATTTAGTCACTAAGAATGAAAATTTTTGGATGGAAGTAAATCGCTGGAAAATATTTTAGCATAAGACAAGTCCGAAATGTTTGGAGTATAACTTTTGGAATAGCGCACCAAATTAAATGATTTTGGTGGTGTTATGAAATTGAATCAATGAGGAACATTTTTCTAGAAGGAAATTTTAGCAAATTCCTTCAATTTGTTGGTTAGAAAAATGTCCTAAAGTAAACATGAATTAAAATAAATTTCAGGGACAATTTTGGTAGATCACTTAAAGAGTTCAGTTAGTAGGCTAATAAGTAAGGGCTTTATGGTCATTTGGCTTTCATTAAATGAAAGAATGAAGTGGCTGTCATTTTTAAGAGGAGTAGCACGGCACTTAAGAGAAAAATGAGAAGGAAAAGGAAAGAAGGAAAGAAAGGAGAAGAAGAGTTTCGGTGGAGATAGAGGAAAGAAGAAAAAAGGGGGTTAGGGCTTCGATTTCTCCAAGCTTTCAAGAAGGATTTGAGAGATGATTCAAGGGGGAAAATGTGGAAGAAGATGAAAGCTTCCTAGGGAGCTAAGAAATTTCAAAAATGGAGAAAGATTAAGGTGAGATTGAGATTTTGATTTGTTTATTTTTGAAAGTTTTTAATTCTTATGGCTTAAGAATGTTGTGGGTTTGTGAATTCTCAAGTTGATTTTGGTGATTATACCTTAGGTGATGTTTAATTTTTGGATAATTGTGAATTAGGGTTTTTGTCTTGGATGAGGAAAATTAAGGAAAGGAATTGTTGCGGTCTAAACAAAACAATATAAATTAAAATCTATCTAGACCAATTAGAGGCAAGTGCACCCCATCGACAAGTAATATAAATCGGTAAGAACCGGATATCGTACCCAAGGGAAAATTTTCCAACACGTAAGACAATTAAATTAAACGATGAAAAATTACTTAGACGATCAAGAATTTATTGATTTGAAAATAAAATAAAATAAGTAAATCAAGGAAATATGAAAATTGCAAAATATGAATTAAAACGACTAGATTTAATCAAATGACAAAAGTTCGGTTAAGGTATCAGATTTCAATTGGATTAGACGCTTAAAATAAAATTATAACGGTGGATTGATTTAGGAAATACTTCACTTAAGCAAGTCAAACCCAATGTTCATGGTGTTCCCTTCTCTTCTAAATCCGAGTCACTACTTCGTCCATAGATAATTCGGAATAAAAGACGTTAAATACAAGAAGCCTAAAATTAAGTCTGTTAATTTTAGGTATCCTCACACAAGATCCTAAGGTTGGTCTACACTTTAGTCTCAAGTATGTCGCTTGATTAATTTTGCGACAAATTAAATCCCATTGGTTGTAGCATTCAATAATCTAAGGTCTTAATCTAGTTGATCAAGCTAAATTAGGACTAAATATGCATTTAATCAAGCAAAAATTAATACCACAAAAATTATCCTAATCCAATATTAATCTTAACCTTAACCGAAAAGAAAAATTTACTCACACATATTTATCAATGTAACATAAATCATGGTCATAACATATGCTTGCATTGATTAAATCCACACAATTAAAATAGATACGGAATAATAAAAATAAAACAAATTAAAAAAAAACACCCCTTTTTCCTTTCAACGTGGCTGCTCCACCTCCTGCTTTAATTTTGTGTTTCCACGCAACTGCTTCAACTTGGTCTCTTCAATGTATTTTTCCTCAACCACGCATAAATCCTCTTACTTCAACAGTTGTTGTCCACTCTCATGCACCTATGCTGCTTCAACGTGTGTATGAGAGAGTTCCCAGTTGTCACTTGTTGGAGAGGTGAATGAAGGTTTTATGTGAATGCTTCCACCTGTCCTCCTCCTTTATTTTAATATCTCCACCAGCTGCTTGGATATCTTCACACCAACAGCTTAAATTATTTCTCCAGCCCCCACGTTCTTCCTCTTCACAATTAGCCAGCTCACGTTATTTCCCAACTAGCTACCAACGTCTAATTGGAATCTCTTCAGTGGTTATTTTTCGTGAGTGATGATTGTAATTTGAGTAGTGACTCTTGTTATTTTTTTTTGTGGAAGTGTGGAAGGATATTGAATGTATACTCGGTGGTTCCAGGAGTAGAGAGCTCTCTCCCCCTAGCTACCTCACGTTCTCTTCAATCTCTCCTCCCAGCTGTCTTCATTGATCTCTCTTTAGTGCTACCTTGTGTCTTAATTTCCAGCCTCCACGTTTCCTTCACCACCAGTTGCCTTGCGTCTTCAAGCCACCAGCTATCACGTCTCCTTTTAAATCTCCAGCTTCTAGATTGGCTATGTTGTTGTTCAGCTTATGAATGTTTGATGGATGGTCTCTGCCGTGGAAGTGGATGAATGAAGAGTTCCGGTGGATCAATCCCTCAAGAAATGGAGAGCCTCATATTTTCCTCAAAGTGTTTTAAGTTAAAGGAGCATTTTGAGAAGATAACTTGCGTGAATAATTGGAGACTGGATAGAAAATGATGAGTGTGGTATGGAGGCTTGTTGTCGGTTCAGAGGTGAGTGGGTGCTAGAGAGGAATCAAGACTGAAAAGTGTTGTTGTTTGTGGGGTTGAGTGTGAACAGCTGCGTGAATGTGGTATGGAGCTTGTAAGTGGAGGAATGGCATGTGGAGTTGGAAGAGGCTGCTTCTTGTTGGAGTTGCGTGAGCTGTAAATGATTCTGGTGAGCTGCTTGTGTGGAGGGACCATGGGTGTATGGGAGCTATGTTTTAAAGCTAAGGAGGACCTAAAAAGATGCTTTCGTTTGGTGTGAAGGAATGCCCCAAGGGCTTCAAGACTTCATTCATCATTAAATCTACATGCAAAATCAACAAGAACTCAAAATGAGCAATTAAACACAAAAAAATGAATGAATTCAAATGAAATAAGATACAAAAATATAGCAAACAGCCACTCAAAATATCCATTAACAACACCTCCACACTTGAATTGTTGCTTGTCCTCAAGCAACTTACTTAGGTCACAACCAAAATATTCTGTCATTTTATTTTCAACGAAAATCAAGTATTTGCAATCCCTTAAAATTCGGCAAACGCGAGTATCAAGCTACAACATGTATCATAATATTTTCATCAATGCGCATAAACAAAATCAAAGGTAGATATCTTTGATCAAAAGTAAGCACAAAATTAAAATGAACTTTCCTCATGATATTCACTCATGTCGCTCAAGTGTATAAGGGTTGTGTTTCGCTCAAAACTTCCTCTAAGCGTTACACTACCATAGGCTTACAAATTCACCCATTTGTCACTACATAGAGTACATGTCATCATAGATCAAAAGGGCTTTTATTCAGGGTTGTAATGGGGTTTAGGTTAAGGTGAGGTAAAAAGAACAAAGGCTACTCACAAGTATTCACAAAGTACTAAATGACGTGGGACAATCAAAAAGAATTTCTAAAATGTACATACAGAAATACAAGACTACAACTACTCATCACCATCATCACTATCAAACGCTACTGTTTTGATTTTTTTATTTTTTTTTTTTTTCTTTTTTCTTTTTATTTTTTTCTTCTTTTTGTAACAATAGACATAAAAGTTTTTGTTTTTGTTTTGATTTTTATGTTTTTTTGTTTTTGTTTTAACAATAAACATAAAGAAGATGGTAGTAGTACAAATCAACAACAACTGAGTAGATGCACCTCTAAAATATCTCAGAATAACGTATAAAACAAAAGTCCCTAAGTCAAAGACACCAAATACTTAGTACTTCATTCAACTTGTGAAAGGGTAAGGCTAAAAGTTTTCAAGTTTCAATGCAATGTGATTAATAAGAAAACAACAAGGTTAAAGGCTCAAAGGGGGTAACAAGGGAAAAATAATTTGGTGGGTCATTTATGCTAAAGGTTAAAAACAAAGAAGGCCTTTATCATGTCCATAAAGCATGTAACTAGCAGTACCAAACAGGTTTAGAGCGAGTTCTGAAGGTAATCTGTTGGGACCCGATCTTGGGAACCGGATCCCAACCGGAAAGCGGAAACCGAAAACGAACAGAATTCGGAATCGAATGCGAATCGCATCAAATACAAAGCGAACGAATTAATTAACCTGAACAAACATCGACATCCGTTGCAAACATGAAACATAGGAAACTAATCGCGTTGGAAACCCTAAGACGTACCATTCTGAAATCCGGTATAAATTTTTTTTCTTTCTTATTCCTTGTCTTTTCATTATTAATCACTTTATTTCATTACATACAAAATCATCATATGCTTGGATACTCATACAAATCCCAAATCGCACTCAAATCATAATAAACTTCTTAACGTTAATACCAATCTCATAAATCCATCTTTCATACATCTAAATTTTATTTTTCTTCTTTTCCAATTTATTTTCTAACAAAAATTCGGCAGCATAACGGCTGCATTTATCCTATCCCAAAAATTCCTGCAAAGGCAAAATACACTTCTAAAATCACAAAATCCAAAATCATTGGACTCTCCGTCCGAATCCAAACACCAAAGAAACAAACGCAATCTTAGTTCTAAACACTTCAATCAAATTCCATATCAATTAACAATGTATTTTCCCAAAATCATACACAATTTCATATACAATTTCCAACATCATTTACAATCACGGAATTCAAAATCCGTACATCGACCTCTTCATTCTTTTACATCAACCTAATATACACAATTTCATACAAACTTCATAAATCATATACATACATGGCAATTCGCCATATTCAATCTTAATACCCAAATCTCAATTTGCACAAAATCCAAATAATACAAAATCGAATCAAACGTCTTGATACTCTTTCATCCGATCTCACACGAAACACGGAGATGGGGATGAAAGGGGTGAGCTTCAAGCTCGTGGATAATATATTTATAAATTGAAACATAAGCGAAATTTATCTTTTCAAATTTTTCAAACATTTCCCATTTCGAAATTTATCCAAAAACCCATTTTCAAACTTTCCAAAACATTCATAAACAGTTTCCGAAATTCATGATTGAAAATTCACTTTCTCATTTCTCAAATTCTCAAACTTTTTGCCAATCATACACAGCTTTAAACATGAGTGCATCACATAACACATAAACCAAAAATCAAAAACCACATAACATAACAGAATGGTTTGATGTTGGACCCCACACCCCACCCGTAGGTGTTTGCAGGTTATACTGCGGCGTGTGTTTGCGGGTTATACCGCGGCATCTAACACAAATCACAATAACACATTAAATAGTTTGGTTTGGTCCATAACAGGACGTACTGCACATTTCCGCATAGCGGTTATGTGCAGCCGTGAAGGGAGTCTGTGATCGGAACTCCATTGCCTCTTGCGGGCAGCCGAGCGAAGGCTTAAACAAGTAGAGATAGTGCACTGACTCACAAAAGAACCTGACCAAACCCACATAACACATAAGTAAAACGAAATTTCAGATTGCCCGAAGGCACTTTTCAAAAAACTTGATTTTTCACATTTTTCAAATCATAACATCAAATTGTGTCAAAAAGCTTGACACATGCATATTCCACATATACAATCATATTCAATAAATCAATTAATCACATATAAATCAAACGCATAAACATGAATGCAATTATTTCTTTCATACATAAATCAAAACATATATAGTTTCATAAAACACATTGCTCAAATTGTCTAAAAACATGATTTTCATAAATCTTGTATTTTCTAAAAATCATTTCTAACATAAGGAAATTAATCCTTCAAAATCATAATATCCAAACATTTTATAAACATTCATTTCTCAAAACTTTGCTTCTTGAATTTTCAAATTCACATTTTAGCATAAAATTCAATAAATAAATATACTACCCACCTCATTTCCATGCTAGCATCTTGTCCAATGCTTCAATTTGACTTTGCTTCTCTCTCTCCAATTTAACAAAACCTAAACCATAATCATCCAAATTCACATCATAAATAACATAATCTTCAAAATTAACTTAGAATTCACCAATTTACCATAATTCCAAGCTATCTAACTCACCAATTTACAAAAACCCTAATTTATCAATTTGGCCTAAACCAACTTATCCAAATTCAATACCATAAATTACACTTTCTTCAAAATTGATTTCATAATTCACAAACTCATCATATTTCAAGCCATCTTACTTCACAATTTCTAAAATCCCAAAATCCCCAAATTCTAAATTGAACCTAAACAAATTCAATCAAATTGATATCACAAAATCATAATTACTCAAATTGAGCTTAGGAAACATCAATTCCTCACATATTCAAGTTATTTCAATCTCCAATTTTGAAAATCCTAATTTTCAAAATTGGCCTAAACCAATTTACACAAATTCCATATCATAAATCACAATTTCTTCACAATTGATTTCATATTTCACCAATTCATACTAGTATTGATGATTCTACACCATTAATTCACAAAATCTCCAAATTTCAAATTAAGCCTAAACCCCCAATTTACAAATTTTCAAATTAAACTTCACCTAAAGCATAAACATTAAAATTAACTTAGGATATCTCAAATTCATCACTAATTCAAGCCATTTAAAGCAACAATTTCACAAAACCCCAATTTTGAACTTTGACATAAACCCCAATTTTATTCCATCCAAAATTTAACACAATCATAGCCTAATCTCTTCCATTAATCATAGATAAACTAGATTCATAACCATTCCAAGCCATCTAACACCATAAACTCATACAAAAAATCAAAACTCAACTTTCTCTCACTTACCATTTTTCCACCATTTTCGTTATTTCTTGGTTCTGCAAGCAAGCTTTCTCCTTCTTCCTTTTTTTCTATCTAGAAATCACGAAAATAACATGGTAGAAACTCCATAAAATTCGAAAACTCCAAGCTTTTTCTCTCCTCTCTTCCTCCTTCTCATGGCCGAACCTTCCACTTTCTTCTTCTTCTTATTTTCTTCTTTCTTCTTCTCTCTTCTTCTTGTATTTTCGTGTCTTTCAGCTGATTTTTGGGAGTAAAAACGACAGCCCCAAGTGAGTTTTGCCATGTCACTTAAAATGGTACCAAAATGACCAAGTTACCCTCACTTATTTGCCTATTTCCAAAATTGCCCCTGCAGGAACTTGAAAAACTGACTACTTGCGTCCTGTTTTCAAGCATCTAAATGAAATAATTTGGAAAAACTTTCTTGTTTAAAATTGTTCCTCTAGATCATACGAATCCAACGCCACTGACCGCGCTCAATTCAGATCAGAAACGAAGAATTTATAGCCGAAATACTATCGGACCTGCGAAAAATCCGAGACTGAACATTACGCGAATTTAATTCCAGAAATTAACAATCTTAGGGATGAAATTAAATTTCGATCCCTTCACAAGAGTTGTAGCCCCATATCTTAATTTTATTTTACCTCAAGAATCAACTCAATCGGAGTTGTACAGCTCCCGAAAATCGCAAAATACTGAACCATGTTCAGAAAATTATCCAACTTATAACCTATAACCAAATCTCTTACTTTGGTTCAATCAATCTCTTTCCATTTAATCTCCTAAAAATCATAATTCTTCATAAAAATGGAATTAATTGTCTTAGGAATCCAACGCTTTGAGAATCAAATCAATCGGATGTCGGACGAAGGAATTATAGCAAAAGATTACGAAAGGGATCGGATTAAAAACAAAGTATCGGAACTTCAAAACCAAACTTTTTCAAAATCATATCTCTCGATCCCGAACTCAGAATTTGACAAATTTGGTGTCAATAAAAAGATCAAAGGAAGCTCTACAACTTCCATGAAGAACTCAAAATCAAATTAGGTCTCAAAAGAGGTTGAAAACTCAATCAAAGATTCTGTCCAAAATAGCTTTTCCTAAACGACTTCCAATTTTTAATCATGCATAACTCCTAGCCCCGATATCAAAAAATTGCAAACTTTATATCAATGGAAAGATAAAAACATCATCTAAAACTTTCATGAAAATCACTTACTCTAATTCAAACTAAATCCATACGACGAGTGGCCTCGAAGCATAGAACACACAAATCTATACTTAATAGCATTTTCAAAACAAAGCATATCTTCAGAAAATCATATCTTTCAATCCCGACATCGAAAAATAGCAAACTTTATTGCCACAAAAATCTATCGACAGAGGCTACAATTTTCATGTTGATCATTTTCTCGAATTTTGCTTAAATCAAAAAGTCAACTTTTTCTTCAAAAAGTCAAACTCCAAGCGAACTTTGACTGATCATAACTCTCACTTCCGATATCGAAAAATATCAAACTTTATGGCTACAGAAAGCTCTTGACATAAACTACAAGTTTCCAGCAGACAATTTTCTCAAATTTTGCCTCAAACAAAAAGTCAACTCTCAAGTCAAACTTTCTATCTCCAAAAGTCAACTTTTTAAATTCTTCAAATTTTCACACTTTTTCTTTTTAATTCTTGCTATTTACCTTCATTTCAATCAACTCATCCACTTTCTTCTCATAATCCATATAAGTTCACTCAAATATCAAAGTCCTCAAAATTAAACAATTCTTTTCTCATAATTTTTTTTTCATCAAATTTCCTTAAATTCATAATTTTCTCACCAATTTCTTTCAAACTTAAATTCATTTTAACATTTCTAATTTTCATCAAAAGTTCGGGGTCTAACATTTCTCCCCCTCTTAAATGAATTTCGTCCTCGAAATTCATACGTAGTAAATCATCAAGTAACACATTCTCTTAGCTGATTTCTTTCCAAAAGATCATAGTCACTTTTCTTATCTAATTTCCTCATCATACACATTCTTAACTTACTTCTTATATCAAGTACATCACATTTCACTATATCCACAATTCAATATGCCTTACATATATAGATATAAACTCAAGTTGTCTCATCTTTCAAGTATCCCTTAATTACATCTTACATATGCATATTCGAAAATAATTCATCCAAATTTAATTTGTCAAATATTTTATGACATACCTTCATATCAGTTAATCATATCCTTCAAGTATTTCTTAATTCGACTCACACATGTATAACTAAAATCAATTCTTCCCATTTCATCATGAAATTCTCCTCTCAATTGCCCTTAACACTTTCTTCTAATCAATCATCACTCATCACCTTAATCAAACAATCCACTAGGTTCTTCACATCATGTATGAAATACCATTTCCATCTTTATCACTCTCTCACTAATGCAATCCTATTCAATAAAACTCTGAACAAACACTTCCGCCTAAGTATGATCATAATACTGGGCTCTGATACCATAAATGTTGGGACCCGATCTTGGAAACCAGATCCCAACCGGAAAGCAGAAACCGAAAATGAACAGAATTCGGAATCGAATCCGAATCGCATCAAACACAAAGCGAACGAATCAATTAACCTGAACAAACATCGACATCCGTTGCAAACATGAAACATAGGAAACTAATCGCGTTGGAAACCCTAAGACGTACCATTCTGAAATCCGGTATAATTTTTTTTTCTTTCTTATTCCTTGTCTTTTCATTCTTAATCACTTTATTTCATTACATACAAAATCATCATATGCTTGGATACTCATACAAATCCCAAATCGCACTCAAATCATAATAAACTTCTTAACATTAATACCAATCTCATAAATCCATCTTTCATACATCTAAATTTTATTTTTTCTTTTCAAATTTATTTTCTAACTAAAATTTGGCAAGATAACAATTTGCATTTATCCTATCCCAAAAATTCCTGCAAAGGCAAAATACACTTCTAAAATCACAAAATCCAAAATCATCGGACTCTCCCGTCCGGAATCCAAACACCAGCAAACAAACGTAATCTTAGTTCTAAACACTTCAATCAAATTCCCATATCAATTAACAATGTATTTTCCCAAAATCATACACAATTTCATATACAATTTCCAACATCATTTACAATCACGGAATTCAAAATCCGTACATCGACCTCTTCATTCTTTTACATCAACCTAATATACACAATTTCATACAAACTTCATAAATCATATACATACATGGCAATTCGCCATATTCAATCTTAATACCCAAATCTCAATTTACACAAAAATCCAAATAATACAAAATCGAATCAAGCGTCTTGATACTCTTTCATCCGATCTCACCTGACGAAACACGGAGATGGGGATGAAAGGGGTGAGCTTCGAGCTCGTGGATAATATATTTATAAATTGAAACATAAGCGAAATTTATCTTTTTAAATTTTTCAAACATTTCTCATTTGGAAATTTATCCAAAAACCCATTTTCAAACTTTCCAAAACATTCATAAACAGTTTCCGACATTCATGATTGAAAATTCACTTTCTCATTTCTCAAATTCTCAAACTTTTTACCAATCATGCACAGCTTTAAACATGAATGCATCACATAGCACATAAACCAAAAATCAAAAATCACATAACATAACATAATGGTTTGATGTTGGACCCCACACCCCACCCGTAGGTGTTTGCGAGGATATCTCATGGCGTGTGCTTCGGGTTATCTGTGACATCCAACACAAATCACAATAACACATTAAATGGTTTGGTTTGGTCCATATCAGACGTCTCGCACATTTCAAGATAGCGGTCATATGCGGCCGTGAAGGAGTCCGTGATCGGAACTCAATTGCCTCTTCCGGCAAATGCGAAGGCTTAAACAAGTAGAGACAGTGCAGTGACTTACAAAGGACCTGACCAAACCCACATAGCACATAAGCAAAACGGAATTTCAGATTGCCCGAAGGCACTTTTCAAAAATCTTGATTTTTCACATTTTTCAAATCATAACATCAAATTGTGTCAAAAGCTTGACACATGCATATTCCACATATACAATCATATTCAATAAATCAATTAATCACATATAAATCAAACGCATAAACATGAATGCAATTATTTCTTTCATACATAAATCAAAACATATATAATTTCATAAAACACATTTCTCAAATTGTCTAAAACATGATTTTCATAAATCTTGTATTTTCTAAAATCATTTCTAACATAAGGAAATTAATCCTTCAAAATCATAATATCCAAACATTTTATAAACATTCATTTCTCAAAACTTTGCTTCTTGAATTTTCAAATTCATATTTTAGCTTAAAATTCAATAAATAAATATACTACCCACCTCATTTTCATGCTAGCATCTTGTCCAATGCTTCAATTTGACTTTTGCTTCTCTCTCTCTTCCAATTTAACAAAACCTAAACCATAATCATCCAAATTCACATCATAAATAACATAATCTTCAAAATTAACTTAGGAATTCACCAATTTACCATAATTCCAAGCTATCTAACTCACCAATTTACAAAAACCCTAATTCATCAATTTGGCCTAAACCAACTTATCCAAATTCAATACCATAAATTACACTTTCTTCAAAATTGATTTCATAATTCACAAACTCATCATATTTCAAGCCATCTTACTTCAACAATTTCTAAAAATCCCAAAATCTCCCAAATTCTAAATTGAACCTAAACCAATTCAATCAAATTCGATATCACAAAATCATAATTACTCAATTGAGCTTAGGAAACATCAATTCCTCACATATTCAAGCTATTTCAATCTCCAATTTTGAAAATTACCAATTTTCAAAATTGGCCTAAACCAATTTACACAAATTCCATATCATAAATCACAATTTCTTCACAATTGATTTCATATTTCACCAATTCATACTAGTATTGATGATTCTACACCATTAATTCACAAAATCCCCAAATTTCAAATTAAGCCTAAACCCCCAATTTACAAATTTACAAATTAAACTTCACCTAAAGCATAAACATTAAAATTAACTTAGGATATCTCAAATTCATCACTAATTCAAGCCATTTAAAGCAACAATTTCACAAAACCCCAATTTTGAACTTTGACATAAACCCCAATTTTATTCCATCCAAAATTTAACACAATCATAGCCTAATCTTCCATTAATCATAGATAAACTAGATTCATAACCATTCCAAGCCATCTAACACCATAAACTCATACAAAAAATCAAAACTCAACTTTCTCTCACTTACCATTTTTCCACCATTTTCGTTATTTCTTGGTTTTGCAAGCAAGCTTTCTCCTTCTTCCTTTTTTTCTATCTAGAAATCACGAAAATAACATGGTAGAAACTCCATCAAAATCGAAAACTCCAAGCTTTTTCTCTCCTCTCTTCCTCCTTCTCATGGCCGAACCTTCCACTTTCTTCTTCTTCTTATTTTCTTCTTTCTTCTTCTCTCTTCTTCTTGTATTTCCGTGTCTTTCAGCTGATTTCTGGGAGTAAAAACGACAGCCCCAAGTGAGTTTTGCCATGTCACTTAAAATGGTGCCAAAATGACCAAGTTACCCTCACTTATTTGCCTATTTCCAAAATTGCCCCTGCAGGAACTTGAAAAACTGACTACTTGCGTCCTGTTTTCAAGCATCTAAACGAAGTAATTTGGACAAACTTTCTTATTTAAAATTGTTCCTCTAGATCATACGAATCCAACACCACCGATCGCGCTCAATTCAGATCAGAAACGAAGAAGTTATAGCCGAAATACTATCGGACCTGCGAAAAATCCGAGACTGAACATTACGCGAATTTAATTCCTGAAATTAACAATCTTAGGGATGAAATTAAATTTTCGATCCCTTCAAAAGAGTTGTAGCCCCATATCTTAATTTTATTTTACCTCAAGAATCAACTCAATCGGAGTTGTACAGCTCCCGAAAATCGCAAAATACTGAACCATGTTCAGAAAATTATCCAACTTATAACCTATAACCAAATCTCTTACTTTGGTTCAATCAATCTCTTTCCATTTAATCTCCTAAAAATCATAATTCTTCATAAAAATGGAATTAATTGTCTTAGGAATCCAACGCTTCGAGAATCGAATCAATCGGATGTCGGACGAAGGAATTATAGCAAAAGATTACGAAAGGGATCGGATTAAAAACAAAGTATTGGAACTTCAAAACCAAACTTTTCCAAAATCATATCTCTCGATCCCAAACTCAGAATTTGACAAATTTGGTGTCAATAAAAAGATCAAAGGAAGCTCTACAACTTCCCTGAAGAACTCAAAATCAAATTAGGTCTCAAAAGAGGTTGAAAACTCAATCAAAGATTCTGTCCAAAACAACTTTTCCTAAACGACTTCCAATTTTTAATCACTCATAACTCCTAGCGCCGATATCAAAAAATTGCAAACTTTATATCAATGGAAAGATAAAAACATCATCTAAAACTTTCATGAAAATCACTTACTCTAATTCAAACTAAATCCATACGACGAGTGGCCTCGAAGCATAGAACACACAAATCTATACTTAATAGCATTTTCAAAACAAAGCATATCTTCAGAAAATCATATCTTTCAATCCCGACATCGAAAAATAGCAAACTTTATGTCCACAAAAAGCTCTCGACAGAGGCTACAATTTTCATGTTGATCATTTTCTCGAATTTTGCTTAAATCAAAAAGTCAACTTTTTCTTCAAAAAGTCAAACTCTAAGCGAACTTTGACTGATCATAACTCTCACTTCCGATATCGAAAAATATCAAACTTTATGGCTACAGAAAGCTCTTGACATAAACTACAAGTGTCCAGAAGACAATTTTCTCAAATTTTGTCTCAAACAAAAATTCAACTCTCAAGTCAAACTTTCTATCTCCAAAAGTCAACTTTTTAAATTCTTCAAATTTTCACACTTTTTCTTTTTAATTCTTGCTATTTACCTTCATTTCAATCAATTCATCCACTTTCTTCTCATAATCCATATAAGTTCACTCAAATATCAAAGTCCTCAAAATTAAACAATTCTTTTCTCATAATTTTTTTCATCAAATTTCCTTAAATTCATAATTTTCTCACCAATTTCTTTCTCACTTAAATTCATTTTAATATTTTTAATTTTCATCAAAAGTTCGGGGTCCAACATAATCCACATAGAGAAGCATCACATACATCAAAGAAAATGAATGATTATGAAATGTAGTCATATAGCTCAAAACCTCACATATGTTTAAATGAAAATCCACCAAAATTTCAAACATTGCCTCATCACTCAGCATCAGTTATTGACTAAGGTTATGCAATTGACTACTTTAATTAATTCACATGGTTCACTATCCTCTCAAGCTGCCTATTTCAAGTTCATACAAACAACTCAATTTTTCATCCAACTACTTTGACATAATCATATGGTCAAATTCATCACAACTGGGACCTAAGTTAGTTACCAAAAGAGTTGCAACCATTCAAGTGTGTACCTCTCAACATCAACATCAATATCATCAGCAAGCACATAAACTCAATCCCCCCACACTTTATATGAACATTGTCCCTAATGTTCAAGTAGTCAACAATCAAACACAAAGAGGGGAAAGAAAAAGAAGAAACTTCCCTGAAGAACAATTAGCCAAGTTTTTTTTTTGTCACCAACCACGCAAACCTGAAGAAAACTCAAAACAACTCAAAGAAATGCATTAAAAAAATTTAAAGGAAATAAAGAGAAAATAAAAGAAAACTACAATCCTACTAGACAACATGCACAACGATCAAGGAGGCGAAGTGTCATGAAGAGACAATCGCTCCTCAGAGTTACCCACAAACTTGGGCATATACAATTTAGCCCGTTGTCCATTTACCTTGAATGAATTTTCATTTTCTCGTTTTACCTCAAGGAACCCAAAAGGAAGGACTTGGATCACAGTGAATGGACCATACCACCTCGACTTAAGCTTCCCTAGAAAAAGACAAAGACGGGAGTTGTAGATTAATACCTGGTCGCCTACCTTAAAGTCTCGGTGGAGAATCTTCTTGTCATGCCACTTCTTCACACGTTCCTTATACAACTTCGAATTGTTATAAGCATCCAAATGAAATTCTTCAAGCTCATGAAGTTGCATAAGTCTCTTAGCACCTGCAGCAGGCAAATCAAAGTTAAGAAATTTGGTAGCCCAGTATGCACGATGCTCTAACTCAACAGGAAGATGACAGGACTTCCCATATACTATCTTGAATGCTGACATTCCTATGGGTGTTTTAAATGTGGTCCTATATGCCTAAAGTGCACCATCAAGCTTTAAAGACCAGTCCCGCCTAGAAGCATTAACAGTTTTTTCTAGTATTTTCTTTAATTCCCTGTTTGAAACTTCAACTTGTCTACTAGTTTGGAGGTGGTACGGAGAAGCAACCTTATGGGTTATCCCATACTTATCTAACAACGAATCAAAAAGTTTATTGCAAAAATGCAACCCCCCATCACTGATGATAGCCCTAGGTGTGCCAAAACGTGTAAAAATATTCTTCTTCAAAAATTTAACAACACGTCTAGACTCATTTGTAGGCAATGCCTCTGCTTCCACCCATTTGCTAACATAATCAACAGCAACCAATATATATTGATTAGAGCAAGACTTAGGGAACGGTCCCATGAAGTCTATTCTGTTGGACCAATGGTGGTTGACAAATTAAATCCCACTTATGTTTTGATAATAATAAAATGTATAGAATTGGTTAAGAAATTATTTCAGGTATTTTGGGATTATTATTGTGCAAATCAAGATGGGCAAGACATAAATCATTGAAGAATCAAGATGGAAGTTTCCTTATAAGTGCAAGAGACATTAATAATGAAGATTATAGAAGATTTGAGTGGATATTACCGTTGAAGCTTACATAAGTCGACTAGCACATCATAAGTCGACTTATATATCAAGATCCGAACAATATAAGTCGACTAGAACATCATAAGTCGACTAATACATGAAGATCTGTCAACACAAGTCGACTAATAGTACATAAGTCGACTTATCGAGGAGCACAAGTCGACTTACACAGCACAAGTCGACTTATTGAAGGGCGGAGATGAAATTTTACGTAAATAGTTGATACAAGTCGACTTATACACTCGACAAGTCAACTTATGGGTACAGCAAATTAATTCCAACGATTCAATTAGCCACAAATGGAAAGGAGGATGTTAAGGAACGGTCATAACAATTAGACAACGGCTATATGGGTTCCCAATAGCTATTTTCCTTCAAGTATAAGAGTGGATGATTAAGGAAAAATACCAGAGAAGTTCTACAAGAAAAATAATCCACTATTGCTTCATATTTTGCTCATTATTGCTATTATCTTATTACATCATTGTATTAAGCATTTGTTCTTCAAACTTTATCTTATTTCTCTTACAATTTGAGTGACTAGTGAAAGGTCACGTGTGAGGTAGCGTGAGCCAAAAATCAAGTGGTGTTGGTAGGATTTGTGCCGGAAGACAAATTATTTGTAAAGGTAGCTTGAGCCGAAATCAAGTGGTGTTGGTAGGATTTGTGCGGAAGACAAATCAAGTGTAAAGGTAGCTTGAGGAAATCAAGCGATTGTAAGAGTTCACCTGAACTACAAAGTGTGTAATAAAGTGGTTTGCAAAATCCTAAGTGGGAGCTTAGGTAGAGGGCGTAGTCTTAGCACCAACCTCTATAAAAATAGTGTTTGATCTTCTTCCTACTCTTTTCACTTAAATTTGTTTAAATTATTTTTGTGAATTAACTTCTGATTTTATTGTAGAAAATTACAAAAAGCTTAAAGATCTATTCAACCCCCCCGCCTTCCTAGATCGTTAACAATTGGTATCAGAGCAGAAGTATCCAGGGATGGCACACAACAAACTAGCGGAAGAAGGTAATACAAATTATCGCCCTCCTTTGTTTAATGGTACTAACTACTCTTCTTGAAAAAATCCTATGAAGTATCATATTATAAGCGAAGGAGTAGAATATTGGAAGATTATCATTTTTGGTCCTCAAGCTCCTTTGAAAGATAACGGTGAGTTAAAAACAGAGATGGAGTATGATGACAATGATTGGAGGCAAGCCTACATCAATGCGAAGGCTATGAAAGCGATATCTCAAGGCTCTCACGATTAGAGGAAAGAAACCGAGCTAATTCTTGTACCAGTGCTAAAGAAATGTGGGAAAGACTTCGCATCACCCATGAAGGAACCAACCAAGTCCAGGAGATAAAGATCAACATGCTTCTCCATGACTATGAAATGTTTGTCATGAAGGAAGGTGAGTCTATTTCCACTATGCTTGATCATTTTGCAGAAATCATAAATGAATTAGGCAACCTTGGAAAGCATATGACGGATAGCGAGAAGGTGAAAAAGATTCTTCGTTCACTACTGAAAGAATGGTACTCACAAGTTACAGCTATTATGGAGTCTAAGGATCTCAATCATTTGGAATTCAACGCCTTGGTGGGATCTCTCATAAACTATGAGATCATTCTCAAATCAAGAGGAGGAAGAGGTAAGTCACAAAAGTCAATTGCTTTTAAAGCTAAAACTTCTTTTGTGGATGAAAGCGATAAAAAATTATATGAGGAGGAAGAAGATGAAGAGCTAGCAATGTATGCTAGAAACTTGAGAAAATTCAAGGGACTACTCAAAAATAGGAAGAGAGAATTACGTGGTAGAAATGACAAGTATGACAAAGGGAAAAAGAAAGCTAGCCTAGTAGCCACTTGGAGTGATGATGAAGAAGCATACCTAAGTAATGATGAAAACAACTTAGCGCTTATGGAAAATAGCTCCTCAACAAGTGATGATGAAGATGAGGTAACTTTCATTGATAAAGATCTTATAGATTCTTTTAATGCTTTACAAATCGATTTTGAAGAAGCTATTGAAATCAACAAGAAATTGAGAAAGAAAATAAGAAAGTTAGTTGCTGAAAATAGTGTCTTGCATGAGACTATTGATGATTTAGATTGCACTAAGGAAGATCACTCTACATGCCTTGCTGAAAAAGAAAATCTTACTTGTGAGCTTGATAGACTTAGAAAGGAATTTTCTTATGTGGTTAAAAAATTTGCTGGTGGGAATGAAAAATTTGAAAAGATGTTATCTTTACAAAGATATTTAATTTCTAAACATGGTTTAGTATATGATCCATTTGATAGAGATTGTTCTTTGATTTCTAAATTTCCTAAAGATGGCAAAGTTGCTAAATGTGCTAGATGCTTAAAAGATGGTCATATAGAAATTGCATGCAAAAGTATTAGAAGATGTATTAATGTGAAGAAAATCTGGGTAGTAAAAGGTACAGCTCCTCCTAATGTGGTTTATATGACTAACCAAAATGGACCCAATGTGGCTTGGGTACCAATGAGAAGAAAGGATGTTTCAGTTTTAGGTACAAGCAAGGAATGAAAATCCACCAAGCGCATGGTACATTGATAGTGGATGTCGACTAATTGGTGACAAGTCTGCTAACAAGTCGACTTGTGTGGGTTAATAAGTCGACCTATGCACTATAGAAATGAAGAAATTTCAGGATAAGTCGACTTATGAGGGTCGATAAGTCGACTTATGGAGGTAAAACAAGTCGACTTATGATTACACGGGTTCCATTGTTGGATTGTTATGTTATGTAATGACTTTGCATTTTCTTTGTGTTTGCTTATGAACAGCTAGTCGAATATAAGTTATCTAGGTCTTCTTTAAAATTTCTCTTTTTCCCAAAATCTCCGAAAACATATTCTCTTCTACTTTTGAGATTTATTCATGATGATGTTTCTCCACCACGATGGTTTGTGTATCTAGCCAAGACCAACATTTCATATTATTTGTATTTGCTTGCTACTTGAGACTATTTGTGTTTGATGACTTGCTTCTCTATTTAATGTGATTGCGATATTTCATCTATTGTTGGTTTGTATTAGTTGTTTTGATTATGAAAAAAAGGGGGAGAAAATGAGAAATTGGATATTCTTTAGTTACTTGATTAAGGGGGAGTATGTGATAATTGTCTTTAATTTAAAGTCTATCATGATTTCAAATTACTTTTATGAATTTGACCTTACAAGGTTATTAAATTCAATGATTTATATGATTGAGGGGGAGACTTCTAACCAAAATGACAAGGTATAAAAACCTTGATCAATGTTTCCTTGTTTTCATTTCTTAAACAATTTCTAAGTGTTTTGTCATTATCAAAAAGGGGGAGATTGTTGGACCAATGGTGGTTGAAAAATTAAATCCTACTTATGTTTTGATAATAATAAAATGTATAGAATTGGTTAAGAAATTATTTCAGGTATTTTGGGATTATTATTGTGCAAATCAAGATGGGCAAGACATAAATCATTGAACAATCAAGATGAAAGTTTCCTTATAAGTGCAAGAGACATTAATAATGAAGATTATAGAAGATTTGAGTGGATATTACCGTTGAAGCTTACATAAGTCGACTAGTACATCATAAGTCGACTTATATATCAAGATCCGAACAATATAAGTCGACTAGAACATCATAAGTCGACTAATACATGAAGATCTGTCAACACAAGTCGACTAATAGTACATAAGTCGACTTATCGAGGAGCACAAGTCGACTTACACAACACAAGTTGACTTATTAAAAAGTGGAGATGAAATTTTACGTAAATAGTTGATACAAGTCGACTTATACACTCGACAAGTCGACTTATGGGTATAGCAAATTAATTCCAACGGTTCAATTAGCCACAAATGGAAAGGAGGATGTTAAGGAACGGTCATAACAATTAGACAACGGCTATATGGGTTCCCAACAGCTATTTTCCTTCAAGTATAAGAGTGGATGATCAAGGAAAAATACCAGAGAAGTTTTACAAGAAAAATACTCCACTATTGCTTCATATTTTGCTCACTATTGCTATTATCTTATTACATCATTGTATTGAGCATTTGTTCTTCAAACTTTATCTTATTTCTCTTACAATTTGAGTGACTAGTGAAAGGTCACGTGTGAGGTAACAGGCCAGAAATCAAGTGGTGTTGGTAGGATTTGTGCGGAAGACAAATCATTTGTAAAGGTAGCTCGAGCTAGAAATCAAGTGGTGTTGGTAGGATTTGTGCCGGAAGACAAATCAAATGTAAAGGTAGCTTGAGCCGGAAATTAAGCGGTATTGTAAGAGTTCACACTGAACTACAAAGTGTGTAATAAAGTGGTTTGCAAAATCCTAAGTGGGAGCTTAGGTAGAGGGCGTGAGTCTTAGCATAGAACCTCTATAAAAACAAAGTGTTTGATCTTCTTCCCTACTCTTTTCACTTAAATTTGTTTAAATTGTTTTTGTGTGAATTAACTTCTGATTTTATTATAGAAAATTACAAAAAGCTTAAAGATCTATTCAACCCCCCCTTCTAGATCGTTAACATATTCCCCAAACATCAAAAACTTCACATACAAGAATGTTAGTCAATGGCATGTCATGTCTCCGACTAATGTTTCCGACCCTTTGACAGCTATCACAAGATTTGACAAATGTAAATGCATCCTTAAATAAAGTGGGCCAATAGAAACCACACTCTAAAACTTTATGAGATGTCCTAGATGCACCATAATGTCCCCCAACCTCTCTAGAATGACAATGATGTAACACAGAGGACATTTCCTCTTCAGGAATGCAACGCCTAACAATACCATCCACATAAATCTTGTAAAGCAAAGGGTCATCCCAAAGTTAGTACCTTACCTCAGACAAAAAAATTTTCTTTTGAGCATAAGAAAGATAAAGGGGATAGATATTACCAGCAAGGTAGTTCACATAATCTGCAAACCATGGAATGACTGTCATAACCATCAGATGCTCATCAGGAAAATTCTCCTGAATGTCCTTCTTTGTTGCACTCTCCATGGCAGCTTCATCTAACCTTGATAGATGATCAACTACAAAATTCTCAGTTCCCTTCTTATCCCTTAGCTCAATGTCAAATTCCTGCAAAAGTAATACCCAACAAATTAGTCTTGGTTTAGCATCGGGTGTTGTCATCAAGTATTTCAAAGCTGCATGATCAGTATACACAATCACTTTAGACAATACCAAATATGAGCGAAATTTGTCAAAAGCAAACACAACCGCCAACATCTCTTTTTCTGTGGTGGTTTAATGACGTTGTGCACAGTTTAATGTCCTACTTGCATAAAAAATGGGATGAAAGATCTTACCTCGTCTTTGGCCTAAAACAGCACCCACTGCATAATCACTTGCATCACACATTAATTCAGAAGGAAGAGACCAATCAGGAGATATAAGAATAGGTGCAATCACAAGCATATCCTTTAACGATTGAAAAGATGTCAAACATTTATCAAAAAATTAAAAACATCTTTTTCAAGCAACTCAGTCAAAGGTTTAGCAATTTTAGAAAAATCCTTAATGAACCTACGGTAAAAACCAGCATAGCCTAAGAAACTTCTAATGGATCTAACTTTGTTTGGTGGTGGAAGTTTCTTAATGACATCAATTTTTGCTGGGTCAACCTCTATACCCTTGCTAGAAATCTTATGACCTAAAACAATGCACTCCTGTACCATGAAATGACATTTTTCCCAATTAAGCACTAAATGGGTCTCTTCACACCTAATTAAGACTTTCTCTAAGTTATCCAAACATGCATCAAATGAAGTTCCAAACACAGAGAAGTCATCCATAAAAATTTCAATGCAAGATTCAAGCATATCAGAAAAAATAGCCATCATGCATATTTGAAATGTAGCTGGAGCATTGCATAACCTAAACAGCATGCGTCTATAGGCAAATGTACCATAGGGACATGGAAAAGTTGTTTTCTCCTGATCTTCTACGGCTACAGGATTCTGCAAATATCCACTATATCCATCTAAGGCACAATAAAAATCATGTCCAACTAATTTCTCATTCATTTGATCAATGAAAGGTAAAGGAAAATCATCTTTCCTGGTGGCATCATTCAACTTTCTGTAATCTATACACATTCTCCACCCAGTTACCTTCCTAGTGGCTATTAATTCATTTCTCTCATTTTCAACCACAGTGGTGCCTCCTTTTTTTGGTACCACATGCACAGGGCTAACCCAACCAGAATCAGAAATAGGATAGATAATACCTACATCAAGAAGCTTTACTACTTCATCTTTCACTACCTCCTTCATGTGAGGGTTAAGTCTCCTCAGGAGTTGCACTATCGCCTTGCTTCCATCCTCCATAAAAATGTGGTGTGTGCAAAAAGAAGGGCTTATACCCTTGATATCTGTAATGGACCACCCAATTGCCTTTTTATGGTCCCGTAGTATCCTCAATAACTGCTCCTCCATAGCACCTGACAAACAAGAAGAAATGATAACCGGTAAGTGCTCAGGTGGGTTAAGATAAACATACTTCAAATGACTTGGAAGAGGTTTAAGTTCGAGAGAAGGGGCTCTTCAATCGAAGGCTTCGAAATAGTCATCGGACGTTGGAGAGGCTCAGATGCTCTATAATGTGTCCAACATGCCTGCTCCAACTCATCTGCAATTTCCTCCAACTCTTCTTGCAATTCTTCCCCTAACTCTTCGATTGTTCCTTACGCTACCTCTTCTAACAATTTTGCACAAACAATAGAAGAATCATCAGTATCAGAAGAATAAATATCAATAAAATGGCAAGAGTCAAGAGTAGAAGGATGCTTCATAGCATTGAACACATCAAACACTAGTTCTTCATCTTGAAGTCTCAAGATAAGCTTTCCACGTTGTACATCGATGATGGTTCGTGCAGTGGCCATGAAATGTATCCCAAGAATGATGGGGATGTCTATATCTTCCTGCATATCAAGGACTAAAAAATCCACCGGGAAGATGAACTTCTCGACCTTGACCAAAACATCCTCAAGGATTCCCCTCGAATAGGTGATTGACCTATATGCCAGCTGAAGCGAAATAGTTGTGGGTTTGGGCTCCGCCAATCCTAATTTCCTGAAAACAGAAAGACGCATTAAGTTAATGCTCGCACCCAAATCCATTAAAACCTTATCTATATGTAAATCGCCAATAACACAAGGAATAGTAAAACTCCCTGGATCCTTAAGCTTCGGTGGCAACTTTCTTGACAATATGACCGAACACTCCTCATTCAGCTTCACCGTGGCATACTCCTCAAGCCTCCTCTTATTAGACAAAATTTCTTTCAAAAACTTAGCATAAGAAGGCATTTGTGCTATAGCCTCAACAAAAGGAATGTTTATATGCAATTTTTTAAATATCTCAAGAAAACGACCAAATTGCTTATCTAATTGCGTACCTTTCAATCTTTGAGGATAAGGAATCCGAGGTCTTATCGGATGTGTAATGGGATCGGCAAATAACCTTGGATGGTCCTCCTTTTCAGCTGGTGCTTATGTGGCCTCCTTTCCACTTTCCCGACTCTCATCTTCTTCACTCTTTTACACTTCTTTATCCTTCTGCTTCTCCTTAACTTCTTCAAGTTGTCTGCCACTTCTCAATAAAATTGCCTTTGCATGTTCTCTTGGGTTGGCCTCGTTAGTGCTAGGCAATGAACCCGAAGGTCTTTCCTTTAACAAACTAGCAATCTGGCTCATCTGATTCTCCAAATGTCTGATAGAAGATTCTTGGTTCTGCATCCTGACCTTGGTAGTGGAAATGTACTTCGACAGTAGGTCTTCGAGATTAGATTTCTCTGGTGGTGCAGGATTAGGAGCCTTGAAACCTGGAGGTGGAGGTGGTTGTCTCTGAACATTGGATGATTGTGGTTGTGCCACCTGATCATTTCGCCAAGAGAAATTTGGATGATTCCTTCACCCTGGATTGTAAGTATTAGAATATGGGTCCAATCGCTGTCTGTTATAATTGCCTACATAATGGGCCTCTTCTGACTCTTGAGCAAAAGGATTCCCGACTTGACATTCAGAAGATGCATGGGAATCTCCACCACAATGCTCACAAACAGCATAACTCCTTAAGGAAGAGCTAGCTCCTCCTCTCACACTGTGCATCAAATTATCCTATTTCTTCGTCAGAACATCCATCTAAGCAGATAAAGTCACTGTATTGTCGACTACACGAGCTCCTGTAGGTCGCTTAGGATGCCTTTCTGAATGATATTGGAAACTACTAGTGGCCATCTCATCAATCAACCTATAGGCTTGATCTGGCGTTTTCCTCATTAAACTACCTCATGCGACAGCGTCTATGGTACTCTTGGACGATGGGTTCATTCCTGTATAAAAAGTATTGACCTGCTGCCATGTAGAGAACCCATGACTAGGATACTGCGTCAACATATCCCGAAATCGCTCCCACGCTTCATATAAACTTTCATTTTCATACTAAGTGAAGAAAGTGATCTCATTCTTCATCTTTGCAACCTTGGCAGGAGGGAAATTTTGGCCAAAAATAACTTCATCATCTCATCCCATGTGGTAATCGATCCCGACTGCAAACTAGCCAACCATGCTCTGGCCTTATCTCTTAGAGAAAATAGAAATAACCTTGATCTCATTGCGTCTTCCGATACTCCATTCTGCTTGAATAAATAAAAAATATCCAAAAATGTCTCCAAATGGGTATTTGGATCCTCCAAAGGAAATCCTCCAAATTGGGATGCTCTCACCATGGATGTAATGCTGTGAGGAATCTCAAAACTCGCAGCTGTAATAGTCGGCTTTATAATTGGAGGCATCGGTCTATTGTTATGCCCCATTGTCAAATCCATCATAGTCAACTCCCTTCTCTCTTCAGTATGTGGCATCAACCTCTCCTCATGCTGTTCCATCTCTAAAAATTGCTCTTCTTTAGTCCTTTCTGCTGAAGTGCTACTCCGAGCCAATCTGGTTTCCTTACGCAACCTGCGAGCAGTTTTTTCAATTTCAGTATCTAATAGCGAATTCTCGGGCATTTGTTCACGAGTGAGCATAAACAAAATGGAACAAAATAAAAATAATAATAACAAACCAAAGGATGAAAAATAAAACACCCGAAATAAAGCAATCAAACAAACAACTAAAATATGCAAATAAACAACAAAGCAAAATTAAATCTGAGACAATTAACACCGTCTAATTTAATGAATCAAAATTAGAAATTTTCTCCCCAAAGAATCGGCGCCAAAAAACTTGTTGCGTCTAAACAAAACAATATAAATTAAATTCTATCTAGACCAATTAGAGGCAAGTGCACTCAAATTAAACAAGTAATATAAATCGGTGAGAACCAGATATCGCGTACCAAGGGAAAATTTTCCAACACGTAAGACAATTAAATTAAACGATGAAAAATTACTTAGACGATCAAGAATTTATTGATTTGAAAATAAAATAAAATAAAATAAGTAAATCAAGAAAATATGAAAATTGCAAAATATGAATTAAAACGACTAGATTTAATCAAATGACAAAAGTTCGGTTAAGGTATCAGATTTCAATTGGATTAGACGTTTAAAATAAAATTATAACGGTGGATTGATTTAGGAAATACTTCACTTAAGCAAGTCAAACCTAATGTTCATGGTGTTCCCTTCTCTTCTAAATCCAACTCACTACTTGGTCCATAGATAATTCGGAATAAAAGACGTTAAATATAAGAAGCCTAAAATTAAGTCCATTAATTCTAGGTATCCTCACACAAGATTCTAAGGTTGGTCTACACTTTAGTCTCAAGTATGTCGCTTGATTAATTTTTTGACAAATTAAATCCCATTGGTTGTAGCATTCAATCATCTAAGGTCTTAATCTAGTTGATCAAGCTAAATTAGGACTAAATATGCATTTAATCAAGCAAAAATCAATACCACAAAAATTATCCTAATCCAATATTAATCTTAACCTTAACCGAAAAGAAAATTTTACTCACACATATTTATCAATGTAACATAAATCATGGTCATAACATATGCTTACATTGATTAAATCCACACAATTAAAATAGATACGGAATAATAAAAATAAAACAAATTAAAAAAACACCCCTTTTTCCTTTCAACGTGGCTGCTCCACCTCCTGCTTTAATTTTGTGTTTCCATGCAACTACTTCAACTTGGTCTCTTCAATGTATTTTTCCTCAACCACGCATAAATCCTCTTACTTCAACAGTTGTTGTCCACTCTCATGCACCTATGCTGCTTCAACGTGTGTATGAGAGAGTTCCCAACTATCACTTGTTGGAGAGGTGAATGAAGGTTTTATGTGAATGCTTCCACCTGTCCTCCTCCTTTATTTTAATATCTCCACCAGCTGCTTGGATATCTTCACACCAACAGCTTAAATTATTTCTCCAGCCCCCACGTTCTTCCTCTTCACAATCAGCCAGCTCACGTTATTTCCCAACCAGCCACCATCGTCTAATTGGAATCTCTTCAGTGGTTATTTTTTGTGAGTGATGATTGTCACTTGAGTAGTGGCTCTTGTTATTTTTTGTGGAAGTGTGGAAGGATATTGAATGTATGCTCGGTGGTTCCAGGAGTAGAGAGCTCTCTCCCCCTAGCTACCTCACGTTCTCTTCAATCTCTCCTCCCATTGCCTTCGTTGATCTCTCTTTAGTCTTTGCCAGTGTCTTAATTTCTAGCCTCCACGCTTCCTTCACCACCAGTTACCTCAAGCGTCTTCAAGCCACCAACTATCACGTCTCCTTTTAAATCTCCAACTTCTAGATTGGCTATGTTGTTGTTCAACTTTTATGAATGTTTGATGGATGGTCTCGCCTTGGAAGTGGATGAATGAAGAGTTCCGTGGATCAATCCTCAAGAAATGGAGAGCCTCATATTTTCCTCAAAGTCTTTTAAGTTAAAGGAGCATTTTGAGAAGATAACTTGCGTGAATAATTGGAGGCTGGATAGAAAATGATGAGTGTGGAATGGAGGCTTGTTGTCGGTTCAGAGGTGAGTGGGTGCTAGAGAGGAATCAAGACTAAAAAGTGTTGTTATTTGTGGGGTTGAGTGTGAGCAGCTACGTAAATGTGGTATGGAGCTTGTAAGTGGAGGAATGGCATGTGGGGTTGGAAGAGGCTGCTTCTTGTTGGAGTTGCGTGAGATGTAAATGATTCTAGTGAGCTGCTTGTGTGGAGGGACCGTGGGTGTATGGGAGCTATGTTTTAAAGCTAAGGAGGACCTAAAAAGATGCTTTCGTTTGGTGTGAAGGAATGCTCCAAGGGCTTCAAAACTTCATTCATCATTAAATCTACATGCAAAATCAACAAGAACTCAAAATGAGCAATTAACCACAAAAAAATGAATGAATTCAAATGAAATAAGATACAAAAATATAGCAAACAGCCACTCAAAATATCCATTAACAGGAATGAAGAAATTGAAGCTTTGGACAAGTTTCAAGCATGGAAATGAGGTGGGTACCATGTTTACATTTCGAATTATAAGCTAATTATAAGTTTTTGAAAATTTAAGAAAGCAAAATTGGTTTTAAATTATGATTTTTGAATGAATAAATTCCTTGCTTTCGGAATGATTTTAAGAAATTGCAATAATTATGGAATTCATTATTATTCGAATGTTTTGAATAATTTGAGAAATTGATGATTTCATTGTTTGAATGAATGGGAATTTATTTGATTTATGATTTTGATAAATTGCAAAATTATTGCATTCTTTGTGATTGATTGATTGAAAAAAATGGTTATGTGATTTTGATTCTTATGTGCATTTTGAAATTTGTGTGAATTTGTGAATGTCAATATTTCTAGTATGACACGATATGAAAAAAAATTAAGTTTTCGAAATATGCCTTCGGGCAATCCGATTTTCAAGTATGAAATGTGTTATGTGGGTTTGGTTAGGTCCCATAAGTTTGATTCAAGTGCACTTGTCTTCTTTTTAAATACTTCTCCTGCCTACCTGCTAGTGACATTGGAGCTCCGATTTCGAACTCCCATAAGTTCACGGCTACACTGGACCACTAGGCGGGAAAGTGTAGTACATTCATTCTCACTACCGCAGGACCGCTATACGGAATGTACAATGCGCTCTGCTTGAACCGACCCAAACCATTTCGATGTGCTTATGTGTTTTTGATTTTGTTTATATTTGTGATGCATTCGTGTTTTAAATTTGTTCGTGAATTTTGTGAAGAATTTGAGAATTTTGAGAAATGAGAAAGTGAGTTTTCAACCATGAAATTTTGGAAATTGATTATGATCAATTTGAAAAGTTAAAAAGTTTGAAAAAAATAAGCTTTTGATGAATTTTCTGTTGTAAAATGTTTATAAATGGAAAATGAGTTTTGAAAATGCTTTTGCTTATTGTTCGATTTATAAACATGTTATCCACGAGCTGTCAAGCTCACCCCCTTTCATCCCCATCTCCAGGTGTCGAGCGGGAGATCGGATGAAAGAAAGTTAAGGCATTTGTTCGATTTTCGCATGTCTTGTATTTTATGAAATTTTAGATTTTGGAATTGGTGTATTATTTGTATATGGCTTGGAAGGCCATAAATATTTTGTAAACATTATTTCCTGATATGTATGAATTATGAAGAATTATGAAATTTGTGTATTGAATTGAGATCTGAATGTGTATGGTTATGATATATGAATGTACCTGTATATGAATGGGATTTGATTGTGATTTGGATTCCGGACGGCAGGTCCGATGATACTGATTTTTTATTGAGAATTATTGAAGTGTTATAAGTATACGATTGTGTTTGATTATGTCGGGATTCTGGACAGGAGGCCCGATGAATTGTGTTACTGGGATTAAGATATTGAAGTGTTTATTTTGTGTATGGCTTTATTGTGAATGAATCATGGGTATATGGATATGTGTGTTAAGTGTCATTTGGCAAAAGAAAGGAATAATAAGATTTTGTATAAATCATGTGTGAGTTTTCATGACAAAAGAAAAATAAGTATTAGATGTTTTTAAGGATAAGATTGTGATATGCCTGATTAAGAATTAGATATATGTTTTGTGTAAAAGATGAGGAATGATGAATTTAATGAATTTTGATTTGAGGTTATGGAATTGTTAAATTCCATATAGATTTTGATTTGCTTTGTATGAGATTGAATAAAGAATGAAAAAGAAAAAAATTTATACGAATTTTGGATTGCCTTTGATTAAATGTCTTAGGGTCTCCAACGCGCCCCATTTGTTTTGTTTAAAAAGTTTGTGTTCTCAGATGTCGAAAATTTGTTCAGTTCGTTTAAGCGATTTGATTTTAAATTCCGAGCCATTCAATTTGCCTTTGACTTCGTATTCAATTCGCTTTCGATTCTTTCGCCTTTGATCCTATTTGTGTTGTGCTTTTGTTTTGGCTCAATTTCGTTTGTGAGATCCGTTCTTTCGCTTTCGTCCTTTTTTTTGTTTCGCTTTTCGTTTCCGCTTTTCGATTTGTGTTCGATTTCGCTTTCCGATATGTATTCGATTCTTATGACTTCTGATTCAATTCGCTTTTCGCATTCAGTTTGTCCGCCTTTCGCTTATGCTTTTGATTGAGTTCGTTTCAGCCCTTTTGTTTCACTTTCTGTTTCCATTCCGTTTTTCGTTTGTTTTCCGGTTGGGGTCCGGTTTCGAGATCGGGTCCCAACACTGGGGATCTAGGTGAGTTTATTAGTTTACAGCTGAACTAATTGAACAAGTCGCCTAAGTTAGTGATAGTTAAAAAGATGATTGATTGCAAGTGTTAGATTTGACTTCCATGTTATAGTTGGCTTAGGGCCCGTTTAGTTGAGCTTTTATTAGTTGAGCTTTTATCACCGAGCTTTTACCATTGAGCTTTTCGATAATAGCTTTTTTAAAAGCCATTGACTATTTGATGTCAATTAAAAAACAGCTTTTTAAAAGAGTTTCATACAAGTAGATCGTTTGACAACATAAAAATAAAAATCACTTTTATTAATTTTAATTATATTTTATTTTATAATAAAAATTTTATGCTAAATAATTTTTAAAGTATACTAAACAATATGCAAAGTACCATATTGTAGGAAATTTTAGATAACCATCTTGTAGGAAATAATTTAAAGAGATGTCTCATTTTTTATAGGAAATAAAATTAATATGAAAAACAAATATTAAAACATGTAAAAAAGTTAAATAATATTGAAACTAATTAATTCAATTTTAGAAACTATTTTTCTAAAATTAATTAAGAATTAATATAATTATTAATCTTAATCAAATTAAGAAAATAATTATGTTAATTTTAGAATTAATTTGATAATTAATTTAATTTAATAATTCAACAACTTGAAAAATTAAATTAAATATCAAAACATTCTTTGAAAACATTTTGTAAATGGCAAAACACTTTACAATGTCATTCTCTGCGTAAGCTTCTTTTACTGTTCCTGGATTAAACAAATAAGGTTGGAGTTTTGGTTTATGTTTACTACTCATACTCACGTGTGCTTCCCACGTTGCTGCAACTCTTCCCACGTTTCAGCTTTCCTCTTGTCGCCGCCTACCATCTGCTTTTCTACTCCATTCAACACGCAAGAAGCATAGGCGAAATATGCTTCGGTAATTTTTCATGTACAATACAGAAAACGCAGTTTTTTTTTCAGCCAACGTTTTTCCAGATTTGGGATTTTTCCGACGTTTCATCCCTAGACGAAGGTCTGCGACGCAGACGTGATATTTAGGACAAATGTCAAGGAAGAAGAAGAACTAACCGGATGAGAGGGATTGCGCTGTAGATGAAACAAAGCATAAGTCGGCTGAAGTAGAAAAGACAGAATTTTGAGGTTTTTGTTTAGGAAGGATCATGAACGTAAGTGACGGAAGTGAGTTAAAAAATAGCTTCCCGAAAAAGCTAAAATTTGGGCTTTTATGAAAAGCTCCAAATTTTAACTTTTTAAAAAGTTATATTTTAGTTTTTTTTAAAGCTATTTCTACTTCAAAAATGCTTTTGAAGTTTGCAGCCAAACACCAATTTTTTTTCAAAAATAGCTTTTGTAATAGAAAAAAGTACTTTTAGAGTCTCCAAAAGCTGAACTAAACAGGCACTTAATGGCGTAGAAAATATACATTACAAATTAATTGATTGACTTATCATTTATTTATGGGTTGTGGTTTGATTGAGTTATATCCATTAGACTTTTTAAATTTGGTAAGTTGTTAGTCTTAATCCAATGGTGAGGCGTGTATGCTTAGTCTTGTTATTAGGTGATCCTCCGTCATAAACCCAATAAAATTGGTTTTGACTCGAAATTGTGGCAGGATACCTAAGAATCATTTACATCTACAGGTCCATAATAGCAATAACATTATAAATTGTGTTATTGTTATTACATTGCACTGAAATCCCTACTTTCATCTACCTCAAATTCTATCAAAGATTCTTTGACTTGTTTCAATAACTTTTATCACAATAAGAAGTCCGTCGTAAGTATAGTTTCTAATAAGGGACAATTTTTAAATTCTTCTTTATACTAAGCACAATATGGATACAATTTGCTTAATTCTCAACAAATGAAAGTATTGGCATGATTAAAACCAATGTTTTAAAAACAATACCAAAAATTAAATCGGTAAGACAATATTATAATTAAGGTTTAAAAGGTTTAACCTGTGACATTCATAAAATTGGTTAAAGATCAAATAAAATTAAAAATTTTGAAAAATAATTAAAGAAGATTATCCTTGTCTATAAAAATTTAAAGTTTAACTAGAAAAGAAGATTGTTAAATGAAAATTAATCGATTTATTTTTTATAAAAATTATTAATTTACTTAAAATTGATTAATTAATTAATTAACTGATTAATTTTTAACAACAAAGATTATTAAATGTAATCAACAAAATTTAAAAACTGAACTGAAAAGTTGACCGATTCAAGGTTTTTTACTGTAACCTTACGAATTGACTTGATTTTTAAAACAGTAATTAAAACAATAGCTTTTACAAGTTGGACCTCATCTACATTTAGACCAATTTATAGTGTACATCAGTTACATCATTGCCTTCTCTTCAGACCATTATCCTTCAGATTAAACAATTAGCAAAAGTTGTTAGACGTAAGTTTGCGTGATTCACTTAGTGGGTTCTATTTGTTTTATAGATTTAAAAAAAAAAAACAGAATTACAGTAAGATACAATATGCAGTGAGAAACTGAGAATAGCAACCTGAAAACATTTTAATGAATTGTAGAAGAGACACCAATGACTTTCAATTGTTTGATTACTATTTCCTTGTTGATGCATATATGTCACCGCTCATTGGTTGTGAAGATTTACGATTTAATACAGCAACTCAAAGTCCAACAGAGTTTTAACATTTTGTTTGTATATGAAAATAAGAGAATAAATTATAAAGTTCTAAACTCTTTTAGGTATTCTTATTTAGCTTAATTTTTAAGAATATTAATTAAATACTTGAATTTTAAAAATCCAACAATTCTGTTTAAAAATTTTAACATGACATTTTCATTTCTAAAATATTTTGTATAATTCAATACATAATCATTAATATATTTATTATAAAAGATCTAAAATTATAATAATTTCTTTAATTCTAATCATGATAACAAAATATAATTACTACTAATAAGTTTATTATTTTAATAAAAACAATATAAAAACATATTAATGTCGTAAGCTCAAGAAGATAAATTATGGAGTTGATAATGAGAAGTTAAAGCTTGCAACTTTCCAAATGAAGATCAAACCAACAATGTTCTCTCCTAAAAAATGAAAAAAAAAAAAAGGTCTTAATTTTTTGACATGTGTGATTGTGGTAGAGAATTAAAAGGAATCAGCAAATGAAGGCATCCATATTTAATGGCTATAAAACCAATCACATACGAGAACGCTTAGGAAGAACAGCAAGTTCCGTGCACGCAAATGCAAGAAGCTCATGGTCAGTCTCGAATTGGGCCATCTCCTTTTTTTCAAGGCATATCCAAGCTTCAATACCATTACCTTCTTTTGTTTTCTGCAGCACAATAAAGTTCCTGCGTTCCGGAAATGGAATAGCGGTGGCCCATGAAGGTTTACCCCAACCAAAATCCGTCTCATATATTGGGAAGCGGCAGATGCTCGTGCAAAAGTAAGGGTGACCTTTGATATTGACCACTGGTCGTTCTTTATCATTCTCTTTGAGGCTACTGTTGCTTCCAGCAATACTGTATAATTTGTTCAAACTTTCTCTTATATTACCTGCCAATTCATTCAATGCCTGTTGGTCTTCCTCGATTTCTACTGTAATCTGTAATAAACCAAATTATGTTTCCTATGGTGTTTTCTGTCAACAGTGGTCGCAATCTTTTGCGCATATTCACTGCGTGGAACAATACATATGGCCCGGAAGATGACTCGGACAATGATCTTGCACTAGAAATGGCACATCTCAAAATTAATGATAACACCAAATCAATAACAGTCAAATATATCTGTCCTGAGATTATACTTCCCTGGAGTTTTACGACTTTTGAGGCAGGAAAAACAATCCTTTTTGTCACGAGTGACTCTCCTACAGTTGTGAATGGCCTAGGCATGCTAAGCGTATCTGTGGTTGGCGAGAACGATGACTCCACAAACATTGGCTCAGGTGATACTAATCTGCCACCTTCTTGAGTCGTCATTGATACCCAACTCTGGACAAACGTGCACACTGATGATGCATCTGCAAGCTTATGTGAAGGGCCCACACTTACGGCAATTCCTCCACAACTGAAAAGTGTAAGTTGAATAACCAACATACAACCTGAAGGAATATTGCTAGTATCAAAAGGAGGAGTCAAGTTTTTCAAAACGTGGACTTCAGATTTAGCAAGGAAGGTGGAACGCTGGCAATCAGTGCAAGCTTCCACAAAATAAGCCCCTTCATCATTACAGTCAATCGTGGATTCATCATCTTTGAGCCTCCCTGCCAATGGATAATAGTGAACTAGTGTTTCAGAGAGCGACTTCTGTAGGGAATGAGACCTTTTGGAGAAAGTTGAAAGGATTTCATCATGATCATTCAGGTCGGCATTTGAGTGGTAGAAGAAAGCTATAGTGCCATACAAATGTCTGTGATGCTGATCCCACAAAGAAAGCTTGAAGGTTTGAAGATGTTTAGGGGTAGGAGAAGATGGTTTGATTGCTTTCCTAGAGATAATTTCAAGCTTCTTCATCAACATTTTCTCTCCTATTGCTGTAGTTTAAACTTCTGGAGTTAACATCCTCATGACTTGTCTCCTTTATACAGAATCATGTGGCCTACATGTTTAGTTTTTAAAACAAAATTACGAAAAGTTTAGTAGAAATACTAAATATAAAACGAGAGAAGATGATGGTGCAAAGGGATAAGTTATTTACTGGAGTAGATTAGCTTTGGAATAAATTAGCCTTATAGGGGTACACGATGACATAATCTCTGTTAAAATTCCACAAATGTGTGTAAGTTTATCTGCCTCGTTATTGAGTATGGTCCATTTATATAAAGCTTAACCCTACCACTATATGCTGATATATATTGTCGCCCACTTCCTCAACCTTCACCTACTGTGATGGAGAGTAGGGTATGAAGGGTTGGTTTAAAAACAAAATGTTGGTTTTAGTTTTGGGTCCTATCTTCGCCAAAGCATTATTGTAGACACCATAGAGCTTGCTCTGGAAGAGGATAGAAATTCAGACCTGCAACAAAACTCTCAGATCTACGGTGGAGGCAATGACTGGAGGTATAATTGTTCTTGGTTTAAGCTTCCGCTACTGTTGTTACATATGTATTACGGCTATACATATGATGCTCAATGCATGTGTTTTATACGTTAATGTTGTGTATGAAATGCATGGTTTAGTTTACATTTGGTATCAGAGCATTTTGCTTGCCTCTATCTTGCCATAGAACTGATGAGAACCACCGAAATAAATTCCTCTATTTTCCTCTCATTATGGTTATGTCGCGAAAATGTATGTGTTGGAGGTTGTCGATTTTTCAACATCTTGAACCTCTTTAAGATGCTAGAGTGTTTTTCTCATCATCCTTGGTGTACTCGACGTCTTCTGGACCGTGGAGGAGCAGGAGGGATGACGACCGTACATAGAGCTTCGGACGTGTCCTTCGGGAAGAGTTGCATGGTCGGGTTTTGGACGTCTCATACAGTTTGCGTCGTCCTCGTCTTCCCATTGCCGTGACTCCCGTCAATTTTGGCGGTTTCTGGCCTCCAAACCAATGGGGCTCGATTAGTCCAACAACCACGCCAATCCACTGGAGGAGGAAGACGACACTGTTGGCTTTTTTTTTAAGATATTGAGTTGGGCTTGGGCTGTTTTAGTTGAACTTGTCTTGACTCATATTTAGTTGGGTTCCTTCAGATGGGCCAGATCACTTTTGGATCTAGCCTTTAACCAACTTTTGGGTAGTAATGTTTATAAACATTGGACTTGGGCTTGTGCTATAGCCTTTATGATTTTCATATTCAACTTTTGGGTATTAATGTTTTATGAACATATTAGTTTTGCATTTTGAATGTCTTCTTTACTTGCATGACATGCATATACTAATTGTTTAATTTTACACAAATTATGTGTGATTAATTGCAAATTTTGTGTGTATAAATTCATGATTATTATACATGCAAAATTGTTTTAATTATTTTGTGCATTATTTTTCATTTATTTGCATTATTTATGACTGGATGCAAATATGGAGGCTTTAATTTAAAGCTTACAATAATGTTAGTGATCATATGATTTTAATTAATTAGAGTAGCCACAAAGATCTCAAATTAATTTTAATTATATATTTAGCTTAAGATCACATTAATACATAAATTGTAATTAATCATATGTGATATAATAAAATCTACCCACGTGAATTTTATTATATTTATATGGTTAATTAGGATAAAATATCGGATTATATTTCTTAATTTTCTCATGTGAATTAAGAAAAGGAATATAATTCTATAATTTTATCATAACATTTCGATGATCATAATTTACTAATTCTTTAGTCCACAGGCAAGTATTATGTCACTAGAGTCATCTATTGAATGCATGATTTACATTGGTAAATCATGAATTATTATGGGTCTCGACATATAATGAGCATATATTTTTATCTCTCAATTTGCAGCTACTCATTCATATAATATTCAATGTGATATTCCCGAATTAAGAGGTGACAACTATAAGGTTTGGAAGGAAAGAATTCTATTTAATTTAGGTTGGATGGATATAGACTATGATATTCGAAAAACCGAACCTCCAAGTACGACTGAGACCAGCACTCCAGAAGCTATTGCTCTTTATGACAGATGGGAGAGATCTAACCGCCTCTCCGTAACGTTCATAAAGACCAAAATTTCTGCTGGCATTCGTAGTTCAGTTGACTAGCATAGTAATGTGAAAGATCTATTAAAGGCCATTGATGAGCAATTTGCTACATCCGACAAGGCCCTAGCCAACACTTTAATTATGCAGTTGTCATCGTTAAGGCTCACTGGAATCAAAGGGGTACGTGATCATATAATGCGTATGAGGGACATAGCGGCTCAGTTGAAAGCGTTGGAATGTACCATATCGGAATCTTTCCTAGTGCATTACATTATGTGCACTTTACCTCAACAATACGTTCCCTTTAAGATATCCTATAACACACATAAGGATAAGTGATCAATCAATAAACTGTTGACCATGTGTGTACAGGAGGATAAGCGGTTGTTGATGGAAGATGGTGAAAGGGTCAATTTGACCGTTTCTTCTGGAAAGAAGAGGCAGGACGATGCCAAGAGTAAGGGAAAGGGCAAAGTTGCCCCTCAAGCCGATATAAAGAAGCCGACAAAGTGTTTCTTCTGTAAAAAGAGGGGACACATAAAGAAAGACTGTGCTAAATTGAAGGACTGGCTCGTGAAGAAAGGTACTCATATTTCATTTGTTTGTTATGAGTATAATATGGTTAATGTTCATCATAACACATGGTGGATTGATTCTGGTTCTACAATCCATGTTTCGAATACCTTCCAGGGTACACAAAACCTAAGGAAGCCATTGGGAAGTGAACAAGTCATCTATTCTGGAAGCAAGAGGAGTTCACATGTAGAGGCCATCGGGACTTGCAGTTTGGTTTTGAGCGGTGGTTTTTTGTTGTATTTGGATAAGACCTCTTATGTACCAAATTTCTCTCGAAATTTGATTTTTGTATCCGGACTTATACCATTTGGTTTTTTCTTTAACTTTTCAGATTATGGTTTCAGTTTATCTCATGAATCGAAAGTTATTGGTTGTGGTACATTATTTGATGGTCTTTATTCCCTACAGTTACAACATAATGATGCATACAATTCGATGCATGTCACTACTACATTAAAACGATGTGTTGTGAATGAAGAATCCTCATGTTATGGCACCGTAGATTAGGACACATCTCCATTGAGAGAACTAAGCGATTAGTAAATGAAGAAGTACTCAAGATTTTAGATTTTGCTGATTTTGAGACTTGCGTAGATTGTATTAAAGGTAAACAAACTAATAAGTCTAAAAAGGGTGCCAAGAGGAGTACAAACCTATTAGAAATCATACATACAGATATTTGTTGTCCATATCTGGATGCAAATAGTCCAAATATTTTATCACCTTCATTGACGATATTCACGATATATGTATCTCTACTTACTTCGCTCTAAGGATTGAAGCTTTGATGCCTTTAAAATTTTAAGGTCAAGGAGAATCAATGTGAAAACTGATTAAAATCTTGAGGTCAGATCGAGGTGGAGAGTATTATGGTAGATACATTGAAAGTGGACAAGCACCTGGTCCCTTTGCGAAGTTTCTTCAGGAACATGGGATTGTTGCCCAGTACACCATGCCTAGTTCTCCCAATCAGAATGGTGTGGCAGAAAGAAGAAACCGAACTTTAATGGACATGGTGAGAAGTATAAGGAGTAATACAAATCTTCCTCAATTTCTGTGGACATAAGCTCTAAAAACGGCTGTGTATATATTAAATCGAATTCCAACCAAAGCTATCTCAAAGAAACCTTTTGAGATGTTTAAGGGTTGGAAACTAAGTCTGAGGCATATACGCATTTGGCGATACCCGTCTGAAGTGAGAATTTACAACCCACAGGAGAAGAAACTAGACCCAAGGACCATTAGTGGGTATTTCATTGGATATGCTGAAAGGTCTAAAGGGTATAGGTTCTATTGTCCATCTCACAACACTAGAATCGTAGAATCAAGAAATGCAAAATTTCTTGAGAATGACTTGATCAGTGGGAGTGGTCATTTTCCAGACATAGGGTCTGAAAGTGGCCATGATGAAGCTCAAACCTCTGGTTCAAGCACTACAAGAAAATTGAAGTTTAGCGACGAAAATTACCGACAGAATTTGGACATATTCCGTCGGTAACCTTATTTAGCGACGGAATTTACTGACGAAAAAAGTCGTCGGAGATAACGGTATAAAATAAAAAATTTTATGTCATAAAATTACCAACGGAATTGACTTTTCATTGGTATTTAGCGACGGAGTAATTAGCAACGGAAAAAAATTTCGTCGCTAAATCCAATATTTTACCAAAGGAATTTTTTTTTCCGCTTCAGAATTTCTTAAAACTATTTTTAAATTTTACCGCAAAGTGTTTAGTTTCTGTAAAAGTTACCTTGAAGATAACTTCATTATTTCAAGTAAAAGAATTCAAATAATGAAATTCATACTAAAAAAGATCTGAAAATAAAGAACTGAAATTATTTTTTTAAAGAACAAACATTTCATCAAACACCTTATATGTATCGAAATTTATCCCAATATCACAACTAAAATTATGTCTTGTCCCTTCTATCACTAATATTTATACCTTAAAGTTACTTTCCAATCACAAAATACACAAATAAACGAAAGTAATAAATACCCAAATTAACTTTCATTCAATATACGAAAAAACACAACAGTAGTTGCAAAAATACCTCCACCGAGGGACATGATGATAATGGCTGGAGAAGACAATGCCGACGAGTAGAAAAGGAGTCCACAACAGAGAAATGGGCTCCAAGAAAACTGAAGAGGAGACACAGGAAGAAGGAAGAAGAAGACACAAGTGGGAGGGAGATGTCGGAATTTAAAAAGAATTTACCGACGAAAATTTCCATAGGTAAACTCAAAAAAATTTACGCCGCCAAAAATTCCAGCCTTTTTACCGACGAAACGAAAATTTCCGTCGCTAAATCATATTTACCGACGGAATTTTCCATAAGTAAAATCAAAAAATTCTATTCCGTCAAAAATTCCCACGTTTTTACCAATGGAACGAAAATTTTCATCGCTAAATCATATTTATCGACGAAATTTTCCGTAGGTAAACTCAAAAAATTTTATTCCGCCAAAAATTCCCACCATATTTAGCAACGGAATTTTTTTGTCGCTAAATCCCGTTGCTAATTTTGCCGCGATGAATTCCCTCCAAATTTAGCGACAAATAATAGTATCGTCACTAAATCACTCAATTTTATCGATAGAAATATGCTTTCCGTCGCTAATTACCAACGGTATATTTTTCGTCGCTAATTTTTTTTTGCTAAATTGTAGTGATTACCGACGGCCATATTTTTTCGTCGCTAACTTCCGTCGCTAATTTTTTCGCGATGAATTCCCTCCAAATTTAGCGACGAATAGTAGTACAGTCGCTAAATCACTCAATTTTAGTGACGAAAATATGCTTTCCGTCACTAATTTTCAACGGTAATTTTTTCGTCACTAAATTTTCGTCGCTAATCCATATTTTTCTTGTAGTGAAGGGATCAATTGATTGTCATTCACATCCCTCAAAGTCAAATGGGTGTGGGACAATCAGTTACTGAAGTTTCACGAGTTGTTACCACTAATTCAGTGGATCCAGTTGTAAATGAGGAACAACTAGAAATTGTTGAGCAACCAACTGAACAACAGGTTGAGCAACAAGTTCCTCGTGAGGATAACAATACAACATTAAGGAGATCCACTAAGGTTAGACGGTCAGCAATACCTAGTGATTACATAGTGTATCTACAAGAGTCAGATTACAACATTGGAGCCGAAAATGATCCTGAAACGTTTTCACAAGCTGTGAGTTCTAAGGAATCAAACTTGTGATACAATGCTATGAGGGATGAGATGAATTCTATGGCATCTAATCAAGTCTGGGATCTCGTTAAGTTGCCACATTGTGTGAAGCTCATTGGATGTTGATGGGTATTTAAGACAAAGAAAGACTCACGTGGCAACATTGAGAGACATAAAGCAAGACTTGTTGCTAAAGGGTTCACTCAAAGAGAAGGAATTGACTACATGGAGACATTTTCTCCTGTATCAAAGAAAAATTCACTGCGTGTAATCATGGCATTAGTGGCTCATTTTGATCTTGAGTTACATCAAATGGATATGAAAACTGCATTCCTCAATGGTGAACTAGAGGAAGAGGTTTACATGAAACAACCTGATGGATTCTCCTCTAGTGATAGTGAGCATTTAGTCTGTAAGCTTAATACATCCATATATGGTTTAAAACAAGCCTCCCGGCAGTGGTATTTAAAACTTCATGAGGTCATTCGGTTTTGAAGATAATCTCATGGATCAGTGTTTATACCAAAAGTTCAGTGGGAGTAAGAATTGTTTTCTTGTGTTATACGTGGATGACATTTTGCTTGCAACTAATGATAAGGGTTTGCTATATGAGGTGAAGCAATTTCTCTCAAAGAATTTTGATATGAAAGATATGGGTGAGGCATCTTATGTCATTGGCATTAAGATCCATAGAGAACGATCTTGAGGTATTTTGGGTTTGTCTCAAGAGACCTATATCAACAAAATTTTAGAGAGATTTCGGATTAAAGATTGTGCACTAAGTGTAGCTCCCATTGTCAAGGGTGATAGATTCAATTTGAATCAATGTCCGAAAATTGACTTTGAGAGGGAACACATGAAGAACATTCCATATATTTCAGCTGTAGGAAGCTTTATGTATGCTCAGGTCTGCTGTAGCACCCCACTCCCGTGCCACCCAAACCTGACATCGACGGTGATATCCGAGTATGTACCCCGCAAGGGTAGCGTGCTAAAACACTCATGTAGTAGTCGGTACATTTTTTTCACATGACAATATATGCAGAATTCAATGCCCAAGTTGGGTCCTCGTTCAATCATATACAATTTCATTATACACAATTTCCAATAGCCACTCGGGCCTATTTCCCAAATACAAATATACACTTCAATACATAAATAAAGACATGCAATGCGGCACGAATCGATCCCGACTTTTATCCTTCATTTGAATCCTACAAATATACTCTCGTTGGCTTAACAGGGTATCCTTCTAATCCTGAAAAATAATTGCAAATTTTGGGTGAGTTTTGCGAACTTAGTGAGTGACCATCATCGATGGCTCACTCATCACATATTACATAAGACATATATTTCATAAGTCACATTTCATTACACATTTTTTCCAATATCGCACATGTTCATATTATTTCCCATTCAATCACTGAACCAATCTCACATTATTTCCTATTTCACATTATTTCCCATATTCATATCATTTCATTAACAACATATTGAATCACATAAAATTGTTCATTATTTCACATTCAATATCATTTAATGATTTATGTCATGCATGCTCAAGTATATGAGACTCACTTTCCAATTGTTACTCACAGACCGAGTGCCCAATTGTCTCATATAGGCTCATTGATAATCGTCTCATGTAGGCTCATTGATAAATATCCCATGTAGGGCTCATTGATAATCGTCCCATGTAGGCTCATTAAGAATCGTCCCCATGTAGGGCTCATTGATAATTGTCCCATGTAGGGCTCATTGATAATCGCCCCATGTAGGGCTCATTGATAATCGCCCCATGTAGGCTCATTGGTCATCGTCCCATGTAGGGCTCATTGATAGTGTCCCATATAGGGCTCATTAATCGTTGAGCTTGTAGTTCTGATCGGTGGCTACTCTAGTCACAACGGTCATTATCTGATCATGCATTCATATATGTAATGCATATGTCACAATGTGTCACCCACAATTATCTATCCCTTTCAATCACTTCTCATATCATCGGACTTTAGTCCGACATTCCACCCTTGAAGTGAAGCATTTCACAGTTTCGTTCATTACACATTTGTCAATCAAATAAGTATAAGGCATTTTTTTTGCCTTTCACCAAATCAAATTATTCACTCAAATGCATGTGGAATGCGTATGTCGAAAATAATGCAGTATTTCAATCACAATCAATCCCAAATAATTCACAATCACACAAATAGTTCACAATCACATTTTAATCACAATCCTATTTATGCACATTTCAAACACAGAGGGTCCAAATTCACAAACCATTTGCACTTCTATGTCATAATCTCCCATTTCATCGGACCTTCATCCGAATCCATAATCAAACTCAATTCACTAACCCACCATTATTCACCACAGTTTTATAAAGATGTAATTCTAAGCACATAATAATTGAGGAACCGTTTCAGGTCACTCACTTTCATATCCATGTTGAATCTTATCCAAAGCATCAATTTCTTCATTATTTCTTTCCTTCATCCAAGTTAAAATTCCCTAAGCCACAATTACCCAAATTCAACATCACATACTGCATAAACACTAAAATTGAGCTTAGGAAATACAACCCTATACCAATCTTAAGCCATATGAACCAAACCCCTTCAAAATTTAACAAATCAAAAATCTCAATCTTACCTTGATCTTTCACCGATCAATGAATTTCTTGGCTTGGATGGAAGCTCTCATCATCCTCCACGTTTTTCTCTTCTTGAGCACCATGAAAATCCCTCTTGAAGGGCTTAGAAAATCAAGACCTAGTTTTGCTTTTCTTCTTCCATCCGAAACACTCTTCTTCTCTCTTCTCTCTTTTTTTCGCTTCTTTCTTTTCTGTTTTGCTCTTTTGTATCGTGTTTCCACCTGGGAAGGACGATAGCCCACTTGCTTTTATAGTGCCATGTCATTTAATGAATGAGGAATGACCCACATGCCCCTCCATTTAAGCCTATAAACGTAACCCTTTAAGTGATGCTCCAAAAATGCCCTTCCTTTTTGCCTTAAAATTAACATCTTGACCATTTATTTCGATCAGGTAAATGAAACAATTTGACAAAACTTTCTTATAGAGAGATGTTCCTCTATGTCTTACGAATCCATCTTTTCAAGAATCAGATCGATCGGAGCTCTATATCTCAAAATATCTCAAAAATACTGAAGTCTGTTAGATATTTTGTTTGGACCAAAACTAAATCAAGACTGAACACTACACGTAACTTCACTCCAGAAGTTGAACATCTTAGAGGCTAAATTGCCGATCGGCTCCTTCATATAACTTGTAGATCTATGTCTCTAGTTTCATTTAAAACAAGAATCCGATCTATTGGAGCTCTATAGCTCAAAATATCTCCAAAATACCGAAGTCTATTCAGACCATTACAAAGCCGAGACTGAACACTACACCTAACTTCAATCCAGAAATTTAAAGTCTTAGAGGCTACATTGTGTAAACGATATAGAAGGGGGGTTGAATAGATCTTTAAAAAAAATTGTAAAATTCTATAATAAAATCAAAAGTTAATTCACACAAAAACAATTTAAACAAATTTAAATGTAAAGAGTAGGGAAGAAGAGCAAACACTGTTTTTATAGAAGTTCGGTGCTAAGACCTACGTCCTCTACCTAATCTCTCACTTAGGATTTTGCAAACCACTTTATTGCATACTTTGTAGTTTAGTGTGAACTTTTTACAATACCACTTGATTTCCGACTCAAGCTACCTTTACAACCGATATGTTTTCCGGCACAAATCCTACCTCACAAGTGACCTTTTCACTAGTCACTCAAATGTAAGAGAAATGAGATATAGATGAGAGAACAAGTGCTCAATACAATTGTGTAACAAGATAAGAACAATAATGAGCAATTTTGGAGCAATAGAAGAGTATTTTCACTTATGGAACTACAGTCCTTTCTCCTTTGATCATCCACTCTTATACTTAGAAGAAAATAGATGTTAGAACATATTCTAGCCGTTGCATAATTGATATGACCGTTCCTTGATATTCTCCTTTCCATTTGTGGCTAATTGACTTTGTCAGAATCAGCTCGCTGTACTCCAAAGTCGACTTGTCGTGGAGTGTAAGTCGACTTGTACCAACAATTTTCGTAAAATTTTATCTCCGCTCTTCTATAAGTCCACTTATGCAGTGTAAGTCGATTTTATATCCTTCGATAAGTCGATTTATAGTCTATTAATGACTCAGGTTGTTCTCAATTTGTCATATCTTGATGTGTAAGTCGACTTATGATGTACTAGTGACTTGTGTTGTTCTCAACCGACAGATCTTCAAATATAAGTCAACTTATGATGTTCTAGTCGACTTATGTTGGCTTCAACGGTAATATTCTATCAAATCTTCTATAATCTTCATTATTAATGTCTCTAGTCGATGAAGATTATTTCCTTCTTGATTTCACCATGATTTATGTCTTGCCAATTCAAGATTGATGTAGTCTTGATGTATTTGAATCCAAATTACCTGAAATAATTCCTTAACTATTTCTATATATTTTATTATTATCAAAAACATAAAGGAATTTAATTTGTCAACCACCATTGGTCTAACAAATCTATCAACTGTGGTCTTTTGGAAGAAAGTATTCGAGTAGTGAAGTGATATGAGAAATGGAGGAGCATAGGAGATAATAGTGCCCCTACCTTATTCATTAATCAGAAATTAATTTCGAGGACGAAAATTCGTTAAGGAGGGGAGAATTGTAACATCCCGTTACCTGCGGGAAGGTTAGAATTGCAAATATGAGTGAAAAAAGAGAGCTTAGAAAAGCATTTCATGCTCATGCATAATACAGCATATTCATACACGTGAATAGTGAATTTTTGTGTACACGAAAATGACTGTGCATGCATTCATGACATTTCTCGGTATCAATTAACGTGATTGTTATTGAGAATTGTGGTTTATTGGTATTAAAAAATTGTCTTGGGAAGTATGATTGTTGATTTAGAATTTTTAGAGAATTGTGGGAAAAATTTCCTGAAAAACATTCGAGTAATTTCTGGATTAGAAAAAAATGCCAAGTGGCAAGACAATTGTTTATTGGTAGTAGAATTTACAGTCAAGTGGAAATGGAAATTTAGATAAATGATTTTTAGATGTATTAACAAATGCCATTGAAAATTTTGGGAGAAAATTAGAATAGAAATTCTTATATTTAGTTTACCCGGTTCACCGAAATAAATCGGTATTTGAGACTGATGTCATTAAAACCAGGACAGTGGATAATTATTTTTAGTGACATCAATGTAATGATGTATGACATTTTTCGATGGTCACAGGAAATTATATGCATGTATGTTTTAAAACCGTAACAAGGATGACATTTTGTAATTAAGTGGAAAAGAGGAGTATATAAGAAGCTGTTGGAGAATAAGACAAAAGATTGTCTTCTTCTTCTCTCTACACCACCGAAACCTCCATGGGAGATAGCTCTCAAGTTTTTTCAACTTTTGTAAGAAGATTTAGAAGGAGAATCAAGTCATTTGGGTAGTGTAAAAAGGTAAGCCTCCATTCCTTTGCTTAGATCCATGGATTAAAGCTTGGTTTCTCTCTTCTTTTGTGAAACCCATTTGAGGGAAAGTATGTGTTGCATGATTTGGATGATGGATTATTGTTCTTTGATGTTTAATGACACTTATACTTGACGGGATTTCATTTTTATGGTGATTTGGAGGGTTAAATCAAAACCTAGGGTTTTGAAGGTTAAGTTGTCATGGAGACAGATTTGTGGCTCTCTTTGTTTTTTTTTTAGCTTTTTAACGTATGAATCTGGAGAAACTCAAAACATATAAGTTTTAGATCTAGATGTATAATATCTCCATGATTTTTTTTCTACGATTTTAGGGTGAGCTGAATAAGAGTAACAGGCCCCGAATTGGTACTGGTTCAGAATATCAGCGAGATTGAAACGAGAACTGAAAGTTAATTGTTTGAAGACCTTAGAGTTAGAATTGGATGATGATTTCTTCTTACGAAATGCTCCAAAATGTGTCATCTAAGTGCTTTCAAAAGGTTTTAATTGGATGAGTATTCTGTTAGATATTGAGGAATAAGTGAAGGTTGTTACTAACCTTAGTGATACAAAAGAGAATGTAAACAGTCAGGCTTTTAAAAATCACAATAAAACCAATTTACATTATTTTTTAGCCGTTTTGGGATATGTGATAGCCATATGAGTCTATTGAAAATTAAGCTTTGAATCACCTTAATTGGATGAGAAGTGAATGAGTTATAAGGTTTTGAGTCGGAACAGGTCCAACCCATGACTGCATGTTAAGGCTGATTGTAAATGGGAGATTTGGATTCCCTTAATGACTGAATTAGAGCATAGGCATAAAAGAAGAAATGTGAATTTATGTGTTAAATAGAGTTCTGGGAAGTTTGAAAAACATTGGACCTATGTATAAGAAGTTATGCCTTCACGAATGAGACCTATGCTGTTGGTTAAGAATAAAATAGAATTTGTAATGATATGTGTTAAGAAATTAGGCTTATGTGAGTATGACCAAATTACCTCAGTTTCACTTTCTAATTGAATGTGAACAGTGGACCTAAAGGTCTGGAATTTTGGAGAATTTATAAGAAGAAATGAAAGTTTTGATGATATGTGAATGTGATTGCATGAGTATAGGGTCAAATTTTCAAAGTTCTATAAGTGACCCGTAAAGGTCCTTTTAACGAACATGGATGTCCGTTTAACGGACATTTACGGGTCAAGTGACACTAATTAAGGCTTAAATGGGTCTTAAAGTGAACCTAGAATGATCCTTGGTTTATGGGACTAATGTATGCAGGTTTGAAGTGAAATTGAAGGTTAAAACTTAGTGAACGAATGAATGAAATCAAAGTATCAAATGCATGAGTAGAATGGAAATGAAAATGTTTATATGATTGTAATTATGTTCAATGATGTTGAGTAATATGTGTTAAGTGATTAATTGTGAAAGATAATTGATATTATGTGATCATATAAGGTTATAAAAGAGATGACGAGAAATTGAGTTATGATATAGAGTGACCAAGTGTTCTTGAGGTGTAAGCTTATGAATGAACTAGACACATAAAAGGGTAAAGATTAAATGGATAATTTAGAGTGATCATATGCAAATGAAGTGTAAGTCCAAGTTCAATTAGATAATATGAATCATGAATTGAGAATGAGCATAAGATGTGAATTTAGAACATATATCCGGATTGTCATTGAGCATGATTATACATTACACATATACGTGTGAAAAAACTGAATGTTTATGTGATTGTACAATTAATAATGTGTGTACAAAATGTGTTTTGCATATGGATGGTAATGTCCACATCCAGGTGTTTCCGGATCATGGAAGCTAATGCTACTCTGGAGCGTACTGTGAGTAGATCTAGATGGTCTCATTTCATTGTTTGTTTTGTTTTATTTGATTTTGTATTAATTGACTCTTGAATGGCTTAAATGAATGTGTCTTGATTGTTGATTCGGACAGAAGGTCCGATGATTGTGATGATTGATGAGATATTGAAGTGTTGCTTGTACGTGAATGAGAAGAACTAAGTGTACTTAATGGGACTGTTAAATGTGTTCTGAATATGCATTTGCATGTAAGTGAAAATGTGTTTCTCAATTTAATGTTGAATGCCAGACTAAGGTCCGATGATATAAGAATGAGATTGAATGGGAACATGCAAATAAAATGATGCATTCCATTTCATGAATGCATGAAACATAATAGGAGTTATGAACAAAGTAGCCACCGATTAGAGCTTAAAGCTCAACGAGTGAAAAAGTCGTTGAGCCTCGAGCTCAAAAGTGATTCAAAGCCTCAAGCTCAACGTTTAATGAGCCCTATATGGGACAGTTATCAATGAGTCCTATAAGGGACAGTTTAGGCACTCAGACACAACAAAATAAAAAATAAAAAGTGGGTCTCATGTACACTGCATATGTATAATATGAGTGATTATATCTATTGAATGTGAAGTGTGAAACATTGCGAATGCGACATGTGTTATGTATCGGGTGAGCCATCGATGATGGTCACTCACTGAGTTCGCAAAACTCACCTAAAATTTGCAAATATTTTTCAAGACTCAGAAGAATACCCCGTTAGGCCAACGGGAGTATCCGTACAGCATTCAAGTGAAGCATAGAGGTCGGGATCGGTTAAGCGTCGCATTGCATTTCTTTATTTTGTATTGAAGTGTACTTTTCGTAACTTTTTGTATAATTTTGTATTTCTCAATGACTCAAGTGTTTTGAATTTGTGAAAAGGCCCGAATGGCTATTGAAAATTGTGTTTATTGAAATTGTTTATGAATGAATGTGGGCCCAATGTGAGTATCGTTTCCGCATATATGTTTGTGGTTTAAAAATATATATACTGGTTTTCAAACGATTGAGTGATTTAGCACACCACCCTCATGGACTCAGATATCACCATCGATGTCGGGTTCGGGTCTTGTGGGAGTGGGGTGCAACAGCTTCGACAAGAAAGGCACCATTACCCCTATTGTTACCGAAGCCCTTGACTAAACCTTTAACATCGGTCAAGCGGTTAACTCCTACCAAGTACAGCTTGAACGGAGAAAGGCCTCTGCTTTACCCGTGATGAAAGGTTCACGCCAAACCACCGGTGTCCAAATCGACAATATTTACTCATGGAGTGTAGCCCAAATGACGGAAACAATGAAGAGGGAGACCTCACCAAGAACTCAAAATGCACGCGAGCGTAGGAAACCATCGAATTACTCTATTTATCTCTTCAAGCCTCGCAAGGTGCACCTGGTAAGTGTACTATTCTGTTTCAGGGATCTATAGTTGGAACTGACGTATCGGTTTTTCTGGATGGGGAGAGTGATGATAATTTTATAAAACCCCAGATTGTCAAGCATTTGAAGATGGCAGAGGAACAAATTCCTGGGTTTAAAGTTTTAGTTGGAGGTGCTCAAATTCTAAAGGGAAATACTATGGTCCGAGACATTCCTCTAATTATTGATACTACTCGCATCACTATTTCTGCTTTAGTCCTGGATGCAACCCGTTATGATATTGTGTTAGGGGCTGATTGGCTTGCTACATTGGGAGAGCACATATCTGATTATAGTACATCGGTATTGAAAATTTTTCAAAATGGGACATGGGTCTGAAAGGGGAGCGCAACAGATTACCCAAGGTAGCTCACTTCCACCAAATGCTGAGATTGCGTGATACGGATGCTATAGAAGAATGTTATACAATGGAATACTTGGGGACAAAGGAGGTTATAGAACCCATTATGGAATTGCCTAGCAACATGCCGTCTGATTTACACGACTTGTTGTTGAAGTATAAGCGAGTATTCCAAGTTCCCAGAGGCTTGCCACCACGTAGATCTCATGACCATGCAATCACACTTCAACCTGGGATACCTCCTGTGAAGGTCAAGCCATATAGATACCCTTTTATCAAAAAAATCAAATAGAAAACATGGTAAATGAGATGCTGCATGAGGGCATTATCCGTCCCAGTAACAACCCCTATTCGGCCCCTGTTCTATTAGTCAAAAAAAAAGATGGGTCTTGGAGGTTTTGCACTGATTACAGGACTCTCAATGTTGTCATCACGAAGGACTCTTTTCCTATTCCTTCGGTAGATGAGTTGCTTGATGAACTTAAAGGTGCGTGTTATTTTTCCAAATTGGATCTTAGATCGAGTTATCACCAAATTTTGGTTAAAGAGGAGGATATTGTTAAGACTGCTTTCCGAACACCACAACGACATTATGAGTGGTTGGTCATGCCCTTCGGGCTTACAAATGCCCCTGCTACTTTTCAGTCCTTAATGAATGATGTTTTCAAAGCTTATTTGCGTCGGTTTGTTCTGGTATTCTTCGATGATATGTTGGTGTACAACACTGATTGGGATCTCCATTTGCATCATTTAGAATTGGTATTGGTTATGCTGATGGAACACCAACTGTATGCTAAGCTATCCAAATGTTCTTTTGGGCAAACCAAAATGCATTACTTGGGGCATGTTGTTTCGGTCCAAGGAGTAGAAATGGATCAAGAGAAGGTGAAAGCGGTTCTTAACTGGCCCGTACTGGTGAATGTCTCACAGCTTAGGGGGTTTCTTGGACTAACGGGGTAAAACCGTAGGTTCATCAAACATTATGCTTCCATTGCGAGCCCTCTCACAGCCTTATTGTAGAAAAAACAACTTCAAATGGGATGAAGAGGCACATACAGCTTTTGAGAAACTCAAGACAACGCTGGTGAATGCTCCCATCTTGGTCATGTCCGATTTCTCTAAGCCATTTATAGTGGAAACTGATGCATCTGGGGGAGGAATAGGTGTTGTGTTGTCTTAAGAAGCACATCCTATTGCTTATTTTTCTAAGAAACTATCTACCCGTATGCAAGCTCAATCAACTTATGTGAGGGAACTATACGCAATCATTGAAGCTGTGGCTAAATTCAGGCACTACTTAATAGGCCACTACTTCATAATCCAGACTGACCAGAAAAGTTTAAAGCATCTTTCAAAGAAAACCATACAAACTCCGGAACAAGAGGCATGGCTACCTAAGTTATTGGGATTCAACTATTCTATTGAATATAAGCCGGGCAACACTAATCAAGCTGCTGATGCTCTTTCTAGGTGCTGTTATGTGGCTTTCACAACTAATCAAGCAGATATAATGGCAGAAATCACGAAAAGTGTGAAGCAACGAAGGAGCTGCAAGATTTAATATGCCGAATTTAACAGAATCCAGCACTACACCTAGAATATACCTTAAAGGATGGTTTAATTTATTGGCACAAAAAGGTAGTAATCCCACATACAGCCACTGCTATTATTCAACAATTACTAGAGGAGTTCCATTCATCCACCCAAGGAGGACAAGCTGGTTTTACTCGTACGTTAGCTCGGTTGGCAACCCAATTTTTTTGGAAGAACATGAGAACACATGAAAACATATATCCGACAGTGCCAAGTTTGTCAAAGAGCTAAGATATCTCAACTGCATCCTAGTGGATTATTAAGCCCCCTTCCAATACCTCAACAAGTGTGGGAAGATGTAGCTATGGATTTTATTACTGGATTACCAAATTCTAAGGGTTATACTGTCATTATGGTCGTGGTTGACAGATTAACTAAGTCTGGTCATTTTGCACCCCTCAAGGCTAATTATAATGCTCCCCAAGTGGCTGAAACCTTTGTACAGACAGTGGTGAAATTACATGGTATTCCGAAGTCAATCGTGTCGGATAGAGACAAGGTTTTTACTAGTGCTTTTTGGTAGCACCTATTCAAGTTACAGCAGACTACTCTGAAGATGAGCTCCTCATACCACTCACAAACGGATGGTCAGAGTGAAGCCCTCAATCGTTGCTTGGAAATGTATTTGCGGTGTTTTGTGTTTGATACACCTAAGTTATGGGTGAATTATCTTCCATGGGCAGAATATTGGTATAACACAGCTTTTCAATCCTCGATTGGTATGACACCATGTAAAGTTGTGTTTAGCCGTGATCCACCCTCCATTATTCGTGGTGTCCTTGTAGGAAAATCGCGGTGTGTGCATCACATGCACACGGTGCGGAAAACAAAAAATTTTTGTTCTGGGACCTTCCCGAAAGCCAGGATCCATTTGTCTATATAACAAACTCAAACCATAACGGCCAAAGGAGACCGTCTCTAACGGTATCCACGCAGAGATCGGAGAACCTAACCGGGGCAAACCCTTTGACTCGAGAATAGCTAGAACAAAGTAAAGACTGCTAGATCTTACCTTTGTTCTTGGAGAGCTTGGAATCAACGATGAAAAATGAGAAGCTTGGAGAGTGATGATCAATGGTCTTTGAAGGAGAAGCTTGGAAAACCTTTTTCAATTCACCTTCTCTTATTTCCCACGATCATCCTCATTTCTTTCTTGCTTTGCCATATGTCTTATAACCTTTTAAAGACACATTAAAGCTAATGGTGGAGGCTTATCCACGTTAGCCTTTATATATATATATATATATATATATATATATATATATATATATATATATATATATATATATATATATATATATATATATATATATATATATATATAAAGTTAAGAAAAGATAAGGCTCTCCTTTGGCTTCACATTCACACACACACACACACACACACACATATATATATATATATATATTAATTCTTTAATTAATTAATAATATATATATGTATATAAATGCTGAAGTAGTCCTGTTGGGCACCGCTTTGAGCCCAACCCACTCAAAACATGGAACCCTAAGCGTGGCTGTTGCGAATGGTTCATTCAAATGCAATGCACACTTCAATGGCTTGAGGGTTCCAGGAACAAAACGACGAAACCAAGTTTGCGTCGTGAATCTAAACGAGTCCACTTGGATCTCGTGGGCCAAAGCGGCAGCCGAGAAGGCTTTGGTCGTCAACGTGCACGTGACTCGAAACGGTTCCACTCTCGCCCACACAAAGCACATAACTCAATTCAATGCTTAATTTAATCATTCATAGACAAAATGCCATGATTCACATGACATAGGCATAATTCAATTGTTCATACTCTCATTTCCTTCTTATACAAAATGCCATGATTTAGCCCAATGGCATAACAAACATATTGAAATGTCAAGCATTACACAATGCATGACATGACATAATCACAATTTCATGATTCAATCATCCATTCATATACAAAATGCCATAATTCAATTTAATGGCATGATAATCATATCCAAACGTCAAGCATTTGAAATTGCATAACATGGCATATTCACAATTTCATTTGTTTCATCAATTAGACAAACATCATATCAACATAACAACCATTCTAAGTCAATCATTTAACACATAGCACACATATACACATTTTTGCCCATTTGCACCAAACACTATAAAGGGTTTACCCACTTTATAGTCGAAAATCCACAAATCACTTGTCTCCTTCCTCTTGATTGCCTAAACAAAACAAACAATTCATCAATTCCTCTTAAATTTTCGAAATTTCCTTTTTAAAACCCTTATCAACTTCACTCTAACCTCTTCATAGCTCATCCCCCAATTTCACTATTCATCATCTTCTTCACTAAGCTTTCTCTCTCTAGAATCTTCCATAACCAAACCCTAACCCATTCTTAAAGAAAACATGGAGAAGAAGAAGAATATACCTTAGGAAGCTTGAATCTTCTCCCTTTTCTCCTTGGATCTTCGATTTCTTCTTCTCCCATTTCTTTTCTCCCACGACTTTCCTCCTTCTTCTCTCCTCTTTTCGTTTTCTTTCTTCTCCCTCTCATAAGTCACGACACTCTCCTCTCTTCTTCTTCTATTTCTAAATTTTAAACCATTTATTTCATTGTTCTTCCAAAAATACCCTTCATTAACTATGCCTTTCCCATTTTCCCCTCCTTTGTTCTTTAACCTCACAACTTACACTTCTAACTTCCTAACTAATTATCTTAGATCAATTGAAGGAATATTCCAATACTTCCTTCTAGACAAATGTTCCTCAATGTCTTACGTTTCCAAAGACACCAAAAAGGCTCAAATCGGGTTAGAAACGAAAGAGTTATGGTCGAATTACTATCGGACCTGCACAAAATTCGAGACTGAACATTAACCCAACTTTGACTCAAAAATTAACAACCTTAGGGACTAAATTAAAACTCGATCCCTTCATATGATTTGTAGCCCCATATCTTAATTTTAATTTTTCTCAAGAATCGACTAAATCAGAGTTGTATAGCTCCCGAATTTCTCAAAATACTGAACTATGTTCAGAAAATTATCCAACTCATGACCTTTAACCAATCCTATGACTTTTGATTCAATCAATCTCTTTCCATTTCTTCTCAATTCCATAACTTCTTCTTTGCTTTATACATAGCTAAATGCCAAACATTTCTTATTTAATAGTCTTAGCTTACAGAATTGTTCAGGGTCCAACAAGTCCAGTCACACTGGGGTCGGTCCTATCGGCATACCGGGTTCCGGTATGGAAAAACCACCGGAAATCTTTTTCAGCAATATCGATGTCGCGATCTCATCGGGACATATCTCGATCTCATTGGGATCCATTTAATTCCATTAATCTCCATATATTGGATCTCTATCCAAAACTATTTTACGAATTCTCCGAATCACTCTTATGCGTGTGATCCATTAGGTTCCCGGTTATGTTGGCCACTTAGATTAACACTTAATCTGAGCAAGTCATGAGCGGTATCTAGCAACACATCATGACCCCCAATTGACCAGAAAGTAATTAGTTTGACGAATGAACATATATTCATCATGAACCATATCACAAACCTTTCCATAGACAATTACTGTGCAATTCGTCCTTTCACCATGCTATACCCCACTTGGTTATGAGTATGGGCAAAGTGTCAACTCTTACTAGAATGACTAAGTCAAATCTAGTCCAAGTGATCTTAGTTCTTGTCCTGGGACTCATTACTTTATATGTCACTGAAGACACTCTTCATGACATAAGTACTCCGGCCAGAGATTTCCAAGTAATGATCCTGATAAGAGGCCATGGGTATCGCCTTACGCTATCACGTAGTGGTGAATTCTCTATTGGCTACTCAATTACCTTCAATACCTCAAGTTGTACCCAATCACCACCCTATGAGCGACACTGTAAGGCAACAAGGAATGGAGTCAAAGCGAGAATCAAGATTCAAGATATCCTTGAGCACCTCAAGTCTAAGGATATTTGCACCATTGCTATGATGAGATTATCACTGACATTAGAATAGGACATCCATGTGATGATCTCATAGCAGGTCATCCAATGTACTTACTACCTCTAGTAAGCATTCACATCTCAACCCTAAACATCCCATATTTACAGTTTCTGAGATCCACTGCTTGATCAAATCAAGGAGCTTAAGATGTGCTAGTCTCTCCAGATTATCGATGTCCAGCCAAGAATCCTACGACTATGGATAATTTAGATCTCGACATTATTGCACATGATAGGAATCTCGATAATATGATCACATCATAATTTCCTTCATGCTATGTCATATATCATGGACTTCATTAATTTGCTTATAGATCAATATACATTCATAAATAATGAACATCAAATTAATGAAATATGTCTTTCTTTATTTATTCATAAAGTCCGCATAATAACTTTGTACAAAAGCGCTAAAGGCGATTGCCTTTAGGGCACTACTCTAACAGTCCTTTCCTTAGAAGTTCCACCGGATTTGTTTGAAGGTCATCCAATGTACTTACTACCTCTAGTAAGCATTCACATCTCAACCCTAAATATCCCATATTTACAGCTTCGAGATCCACCGCTTGATCAAATCAAGGAGCTTGAGATGTGCTAGTCTCTCCGGATTCGATGTCCAGCCAGAATCCTACGACTAGGATAATTTAGATCTTGACATAATTGCACATGATAGGAATCTCGAGTATGATCACATCATAATTTCCTTCATGCTATGTCATATTTCATGGACTTCATTAATTTGCTTATAGATCAATATCCATTCATAAATAATGAACATCAAATTAATGAAATATGTCTTTCTTTATTTATTCATAAAGTCTGTAACAACTTTGTACAAAACGCTTAAAGGCGATTACCTTTAGTGGCACTACTCTAACAATCTCCCACTGACCTAAAGCCAATCGCTTTGATATCTAATACCATAAAGCGAAGTACATGAGAATCAAAACTCTTCCGTGATAGTGGCTTTGTCAACGGATCAAGAATATTCTCGCTCGGTGGAATTCTCTCTATCTCGACATCACCTCGTCCAATAATCTCCCCGATCGATGATATCTGCGAGTACGTGTTTGGATCGTTGATGAGACCTTGGTTCCTTCGTCACAAGAATAGCCCCATTGTTGTCACAATACAATCAGATGGGCCCATCACACTAGGAACCACACCAAGTTCAAGAATGAACTTCTTGATCCAAACCGCTTCTTTGTTTGTCTCGAGCGGCAATGTACTCGCCTCGGTTGTTGAATCGGCAATTGTCTCTTGTTTGGAACTCTTCCAAATGGCTGCCCTGCCGTTCAGTGTGAATATATAACCTGATTGGGATTTGAAATCATCCTTATCGATTGAAAACCGACATCAGATACCCGCCACTTTGAGATCTCCATCTCTATATATCAAGAAAACATCTTTAGTCCTTCGCAAGTATTGAGGATATTCTCGACAATACCCAAATGACCCTCACCAGATCCGATTGATATTTGCTCGTAACACTTAGAGCATATGATACATCGGTCTCGTCATAGCATAGCGTATATGATAGATCCTACCGCAGATACATACGGGATCATATTCATGCGCATCCTCTCATCTTGTGTCTTAGGACACATAGATTTCGAGTGTTATCCCATGAGTCACGTGAAGGTACCTCTCTGATTGCTCCATGCTAAACCTCTTTAGCATCTTATCTATGTACGTTAATTGTGAAAGACCAAGCAACCTTTTTGATCTATCTCTATAAATCTTTATCTCAAGGATATAAGTTGCTTCACCAAGGTCTTTCATGGCAAATTATTTGGACAACCAAATCTTCACAGATTGTAGCATAGAGACATCGTTTCCTAGTAATAATATGACATCTACATATAGTACAAGGAATACGATTGCAGCCCCACTAACCTTCTTATACACATAGTGTTCATCCGCATTTTATGAGAAACCAAACTCTTTGATTACCTCATCAAAACGGATATTCCAACTCCTGGATGCTTGCTTCAATCCATAGATGGATTTCTGAAGCTTGCATACCTTTTCGCCATCATAGGAGATGAAGCCCTCGTGGTTGTGTCATATACACATCCTCGCCTAGATTTCCATTTAGGAAAGTCGTCTTCACATCCATTTGCCATATCTCATAATCATAATGAGTGGAAATGGCTAGGAGTATCCTAATGGATTTAAGCATTGCTACTGGGCTGAAGGTCTTGTCGTAGTCAACTCCTTGTCTTTGACGAAAGCCTTTAGCCACGAGCCTTGCTTTATAGGTAATTACATTACCATCCATGTCGGTTTTCTTTTTGAAAACCCATTTACACCCTATGGGTTTTATTCCTTCGGGTGCCTCAACCAAAGTCCATACTTGGTTTTCATCAGTGGAATCCATTTCAACTTTCATGGCATGAAGCCATTTCTCAGACTCTGAACTCTTCAGAACCTTTTCATAGGTGGTAGGCTCATCATCTTCTATGAGCAATACGTCATTCTGTTCATTCACGAGAAATCCATATCTCTCGGGAGCAGCGTATCCTACGTGACTCACGAACTTCGTGTGTTGTAGAAGGTTGAATCGATACTTCATCCGTATGAGTCACGGTTTGAGTTCAGCAATTGATTCTGCGTCTGTTCGAGCATCTTGAACTTCTTCAAGTTCAATTTTAAGCCTACTGTCTTCTTGTAAAAGAAACTCTTTCTCTAAAGACAGCATGCTTTGAAACAAAAACCTTTGTTCCTCAAATGAGGTAGAATTGATATCCCATTGTTTCTTTAGGATATCCTATAAACAGACATTTGTCAGACTTTGCATCAAGTTTATCTGACTGTATCCGCTTCACATAAGCAGGACAACCCCAAACTTTCAAATGAGTAAGATAGGGTCTTTTGTTAGTCCACATCTCATATGAAGTAACATCAGCTGTCTTTGATGAAACTCTGTTTAACAAATAAACAGTTGTCTCGAGTGCATACCCCCAAAAGGATTTTGGTAATTTTGCAAAGCCCATCATCGATCGTACCATGTCTAACAAGGTTCGATTTCTCCTCTCTGCCACACCATTATGCTGTGGTGTGTAAGGAGGAGTCCATTGAGATAAAATCCCATTATCTCTGAGATAATCTAAAAACAGTTGGTCTAAGTATTCCCCACCACGATCGGATCGTAATGTCTTGATACTTTTCCCAAGTTGGTTTTCTACTTCATTTCTGAATTGTTTGAACTTTTCAAATGCTTCATATTTGTATCTCATCAGATACAGGTACCCATACCGTGAATAATCATCGATAAAGGTAATGAAGTAAAGACAACCACTTCTAGCATGGATGGACATTGGACCACATACATCTGAATGTATTAGGTCTAATACTCCAGTCACTCGTTCACCCTTTCCCTTAAAGGGTAACTTAGTCATCTTGCCTAATAAACAAGATTCACATGTGTCATATGATTCATAATCAAATGACCCTAAACTACCACTCTTGTGGAGCTTAGCTATGCGTCTCTCATTTATATGGCCAAGGCGACAATGTAACATCCCATTGCTAGTGGAAAGGGGTAGGATGGTAAATGTGAGTGACTAATGAGAGTTAGGAATGTATTCTACATGTTCATGCATAACTTGCTACATACTTAGACTTGATTGTTGCACATGAAAATACTTGTAAATGCATTCATGAATAATTCCGGGTATAATTGGAATGATTTGAGAATCTTGAATGTTATTATTATTGAAAATTTTATGGGTTAGTGAGATCTTGATGTTTTGAATTTTAGTGGAATTATTGTATTTGTATATGTTAGTGAAGTTATGGAGTATTGAGAGAGATATATTTATAGTAGGAACAAGAAATAAATTAAATAAAGATTTGGAGATAGTTGGGTTGTAAAGATGATTGTTGTATCGGAAGAGGAACTAAATGGAGTTAGTTTCCAAAAAACTAAGTTAGGTTTAATCATTTAGAAAGTGACATGTGTCACTTAGACCTTGTACTCTAGCTAGAAGTAGGTCACTATTCCTTGAGAGTTGGCAGGTTAAGTCTTGTCCAAGTCCCTTCTTTATTCTCATCTTTCTAAAACTTCTCTCTTCGAAACACAGAATTTTCCAGCAAATATCTTCTAAGGGACTCTTGTGTTCTTCCTTTCTTTTACCAACCTTACTTTGCCATGTGTGTCATCTATTCTAAGGAAAAACCAGAAGCTGATCATTTCACTCAGTGAAGTACGAAAACGTGTGGAGTTTAGGGCTTGAAAATTTTAGAGATTTTAGCAGGTAAGTGTTAGAGAAATCCCTCACTGTTGGGGGTTTGTGAAATAAAGTTGATAGATTACTGTCATCTGCATGAAAAATGTACTTCATGTGTTTGTTCTTAAATACTGGTTAGTTGGGGAGAAATAAATTCAGTTATAGTGTTAAATTAGTTTTTGAGAAAACTTTTGGTGTTTGGTGACGTAAAGTATTGAAAGTTAGAAAGTCTGGAAAATTTCTCACTGAGCATGTTTCAGTATTTTGGCCATAACATTTTCTGTGGTTGTCTAAATAAGATGATTCTTTATTCGGAGTAAACTAGGAATATATGGCTACAATTCGTATGAAGACATTGAATTTCAGTTCTGTCTCTAAGAGTCTCAAAAGTTGTCACGAAGTTGAGAACTGGGTTCAGGATGTTGAGAGTTGAGCGAAAATTCGTGTTCCAAATTCGGGAGGAAATTTGGACCTGATTTAGATAGATTCTGGAAAATTTTCCTTCTGAAAAGTTGTAGATCTTTCTTTTAGCTTTCCAACGGTATAAAGTTGGTAAATTTTGGATATCGGAGTCAAAAGTTATGATCTTTTTAAGTGGATATGTTCCAAACGCAAAGATCGAGACGAGACGAGAACCGAGACGCTTGACGCAAAGACTGAGACGGAGATGCAGAAACTGAGACGCAGACGCAAAGACTGAGACGGAGACGCAGAAACTGAGACGCAGACGCAAAGACTGAGATGGAGACGCAGAAACTGAGATAGAGACGCAAAGACTGAGATGGAGACGCAAAAATTGAGACGCAAACGCAAAGACTGAGACTGAGACTGAGACGCAAAAACTGAGACGCAGACGCAAAGACTGAGATGGAAACGCAAAAACTGAGACGCAGACGCAAAGACTGAGACGCAGACGCAGAAACTGAGACGCAGACTCAAAGACTGAGACGGAGACGCAAAAACTGAGATGCAGACGCAAAGACTGAGACGCAGACGCAGAAAAACAAAAACAACATATTGTACTTTTTTTGTCATAATTTTTTTCTGTAGACCTCCAAATGACCTGATTTTTGAAGCATTAGATTCCTAACACATTTATTTATCTCTCCACAAAAGTTATGGTCTTTGGTATTATATTGGAAATGATTGATTGAATCAAAGTAAGGTGCAAATGGAAGGAGTATGAATTGGATATTTTATTGAATGTATTTCAAGATTTTGATGATATCTTGGTCTATAGGATTCCAATTGAGGTAATTCTTGATTTGTAGTGAACTAGAGTAATAGGGATACAAATTATATGAAGGAGCTGAATCTTGATACAGTCTCTAAGGTGTTCAATTTCTAGATGGAAGTCTGATATAATACAATTGTTTGGAGAAAGATCCAAATGGTTCATTGGATTATAAGATTGGATTCAAATGGTTTATGGAGGTTAAATCCTGCAGAATGAGGCTAATTAAGTGAGTTTTGATAGTTGAACGTCTTGTGAAGAAATTGATGGATTGATACCCGGATAGTCATGAATATGCATTGTACATATTTCATCTCATTCATGTGCATTATTAAACACTTATGATTGTTCAAATTTGTGATATATGTATATGTTATTTGTTATAGAGGAGTCATTGAACGTCAACCTCCAGACGCTTTGGATCTTCCAGCATTAGCTTCGGAGAAACTTGTGAGTAACCTAGACGGTTTTGCTCAATTAATTGTTTGTTTTAGAATATGTTTCGAATGAATTATTTAAGTGCTCCAAACATGCGAAAATTATGAGTGTGCATATGAATGCAAAAGTGTGCTAAGCATTTCTACTGAATGCCGGACTAAGGTCCGATGATAAATGTGATCAAAAGCGTGAATGTGCATCCATGTAATTGACTGAGATTATGATATGTGAAACATTCATTACATGTATGCATGAAAGATAAAGGAAGTTATGACCGAGTTGCGGGATAAGGAGCTAAAAGCTCAAAATGTGAATAGAGCCTTGGGCTCAAGCGATCGTCCCGATATCACGAAGAGATATGAGACGTTATTCACTAAGCTCGACATCCGAAAGGGTGAGCTGGAAAAAGGCACTTTCGGTCATAACGACAATAATAAACGAAAGTGAGTCTCATGCATTGCCAATAATAATTGATGCGTGTTTTTATTTGAACAATGTGATACATTGTGAATATGCGATGAAGTGAATATTATGTTATGTGCGATAGTGTGATACATTGTGAATATGTAATGAAGTGAGCGTTGTGTTATGTGCGATGTTTTGATGCATGAATTGAATGAACCATCGATGATGGTTACCTCATTGAGTTCGCAAAACTCACTAAAATTGCAACGTTGTCTTTTCATGACCGAGAGACGACTCTAGTTGTTAAAGAGGATCTTCTAGCCGAGTAGATTGCGATTGGAGATTAAGGTCATGGCTCAAAGGTCGGTCAGCTGGGGTTCTTTTGGATGGTTTAAATAAATTTTGATACACTTTCCTCATTCACGTAGTACTATTGTATTAGGTTTTCTGATGATGTACATACGGATATTGTGGTCAAACAATGTAGACCTTGATTTTTGTGAAATGTAATGAGGAAAAGAAAGTTGGTTTTAAAATATTGTGATCTTCTTATGATGCTTTGTTCTTGAATTATGTTACCATGCCATAGAAAGGGATGTAGTGATCGAACGTAGCGTGCCCTCATCGTAGGATATGTGCCGGAATGATCTCCGGGTGTCCCGGTGGATACCCTGCGGTAAGGGGGCGCTATAGACAATGTCATAAGTAAGTTGATTTTAAATTATCTCGTTTATGTCTTTTCGTGTCATTGACATTCATAATTGGATGTGACATATCTAATATGTAAATTCCATTGCATAATGTACCAGATTCCATAAAGCATTCCATTCAAACTAATAGAACAACCATTGTTACTAAAAGTCAAATAGAAACCATTTCTATTTAAACAAGAAATGCAATATGTTCTTTGTTAAAACAGTACAAATAACATTCATCCAATTTAATTACAAGCCCACTGGGAGTGACAAAAATAAGTGCCTACTGCTAATGCAGAACTCTTGCTCCATTTTCTACACGCAGTCTAGTTCTCCTTTCATGAGTCGCTCATCGTCCCGAGGCCCCATATCATTGCATATGTGTGAGCCACAACCGTATCTAATACCCATATGTTATGGTCGAAACAGATTAACCTCAATGACAAACATACTGAAGAAGTCGAGGCATCCGATGCCTTCTTCGCTTCAATTCTTCCAGATAGACTTTACGCTTTAAGCCTAAAGGCTAATCTTGCCACAATGGAAGCAAGTTCCTTTGGTGCGCTTTCTTTGGTTTTCTTCTTGCTGCACTTCCTTTTGGTTTCTTAGACCTTTTCTTCTTCAATTTCTTTTCTTGGAACCGTAAGAAGAGTCCACCACAAGACCGCTTTACTATCCTTCTTGATAGATTGCTCATTGCTCGAAAGCAGATTGATCAACTCAAGGATTGTCGTGGATATTGGGTTCATCCGATAGTTTAACACAAACCGTGAATAACTATCGACATCCAACTAGAATTAAGTCAACACTTAATTCATAATCCATAACAAAACCTAAGACGGCCAACCTCTCAATATACCCATTCATCTTCAAAGCATCTCGCATCGCAGATGAACCTAGAGTCATCTTAGTAGTGAAGAGTAGCCTCGAGGTCTCGAACCTTTCGAATCGAAAGCTTGCTCATCAAACAGCTCCCAAGATGAAACACTATGGTATTAGCATCCATAGACTCATGCTGCTTCTGCAGCTCTGGTGATATAGATGCGAGCATAATGCAGGTAGCCATGTCACTGTCTTTGAGATGCTTACGATAAGCTTTCTGATCCTCATCAAAAGCATCAACAGCAGGTGGATCAGGAAGTGGAACATCTAGGACATAGCCCAGTTCCTCAGATCTGAGAACAATTCTCATATTTCTCAACCAATCTAGAAAGTTGGGTCCAGTTAATTTGTTTGAATCTATTAGTGAGCGCAAATTCATACTAGAAGTCATCTTCAATAACCTATAGGGAAAGAGAGAAAGAATGTTAGAATAGAATTACATGCATGATCATAAGGACTTGCATGACATGCATATGACTCCCACTAGTTTCAAAGAATCCATAACCCTCACTACGAATCCAAGAAACATTATGACAAGATGTCCTAGTGGATCGATATCCGATATTACTAAAAATGACCTTGGGTTTACCCAACAAGCCACCTTAGGTCAATCGGTAGGTATTGGTCATACCAATTGCATCATAGATATCCAACATTACTAAAATGACCTTGGGTTTACCCAACAGGGCTACTTTAGATCAATCTGCAGGTATCGGTCATACCAATTGCATCTAGATGCAACTATCAACTAGTGTTATCAACTCGTGATGTATGCACACACATTGGGTTATCAACTCTTGATGCGCATACATCTGATGTACACTACCCAATTTCGCCTCTGTCTACGTTGACCTTGAGTTTACTCAACAAATCAACGCTTCTAGTGAAAACCGACTCATTAATCCAAAAATCTTATTTTTATGGTTCGAACATATCCGTATAGAGTGAGCTTGGGTTTACCCAATAACCCAACTCTATAAGAACTCTGGTTCTCCCCATATTAATGGAAGGCGTTAGTTTTCATATTATGTGTGAGGGTTTTCCAAACTCTGGTCTCTTCTTCTTCTTCTCCAAGCTGTAGGATTATAATCACCATGACTATATGGAATGATTTAGGGCATTTCATCAATCACATTGAGTCTATACCTTTGATCATCCATCATCCCACCTTTGCATGTTGTTAGTCGACTGGTGCATATGTTAGTCGACTAGTGCATTTGTTAGTCGACTACTTTTGACTACTGTGCACGAACTAGTCGACTGGTGCATGTGCTAGTCGACTACTTTTTGGCATGCTCTCTAATCGACTAATTTCTCAATCCATGTAGTTCAAATTCACAATACCAAGTGTAATATCCTTTACTATGATGTACCAATGAAACACTTTCATTGTATCATGCTTACCATGTATAATCATACTATACATAAAAAAAAAACTTGAAATTGATGAATACACTATTATTCATTTAGATTTCCAAATAATTTTGCGAATATCAAACTATCACCCTAAGTATCTCTAGGTAATCTACACTTTATCAAGATTACTTAGGCACTGGTCACAAAATTGTAACGGCCAAAACAATCAAGACAACGAAATACACTAACGAGACACTAATGTGACACATTTGACATCCATAAATTTTTGGAAACCCAATTTCAAGAAAATCATTTTGGAAAGCATACAACATCAATGTAACACATTTTTAATCATATTAAAAAATATCCAAGGCATTGGAATTGAGAAATACACAATAATTCATTCCAAACAAAACAGCACCAGCAACTTCTCAAAACTGCCATGCTCTATCTTTTGCTTGAAAAAATCATTGAAACAATTTCAATAAATTCTGAGAAAATTAAAGAGGTTACAACATGTTCACAAAATGCTCCATGAATGTTTTTAGGATTTATTTCCAACAAAACTCATTCAACCTCAGCAACAAAACCAATGTAGAATCTGTGTTCCTCAACACGCTTATTCCCAAAGAAGACACAATAAATTCTCAAATAAATAGTAAATCACCTCGAAAACATTTTTCCATCCTCATAGACATTCATAAACATCTTAGAGACATGTCGGTGAAAGAAAATCCAAAAAAAAATTCTATAATTTATTCTCGAATTTATAAGCATGCCTGTTCAAGGAATGTGCACAAAGACAGCAACCAGAACATTAGGGAATAAATTAGCAAAACCATATCAAATCACATTGATAAATTTTGGTCTTCCACAGACATATTCCACAACATCTTATGAACACATCTGAGCAAGAAAATTTCGAAAATTATATTTCTATACTGAATTCAAAATTAACACAGTCGCATCATCGTCACAAGCAATAGGCAGCTCCGACCTAGTCATGATTTCTTCGTTATATACGACACAACTTGCTCTGATACCACTGTAGAAAAATCCCGGTGTGTGCATCACATGCACACGGTGCGGAAAACAAAAAAATTTTGTTCCGGAACCTTCCCGAAAGCCAGGATTCATGTGTCTATATAACAAATTCAAACCATAACGGCCAAAGGAGACCGTCTCTAACGGTATCCACGCAGAGATCGGAGAACCTAACCGGGGCAAACCCTTTAACTCGGGAATAGCTAGAACAAAGTAAAGACTGCTAGATCTTACCTTTGTTCTTGGAGAGCTTGGAATCAACGATGAAAAAGGAGAAGCTTGGAGAGTGATGATCGATGATCTTTGAAGGAGAAGCTTGGAAAACCTTTTTCAATTCACCTTCTCTTATTTCCCACGATCATCCTCATTTCTTTCTTGCTTTGCCATATGTCTTATAACCTTTTAAAGACACATTAAAGCTAATGGTGGAGGCTTATCCACGTTAGCCTTTATATATATATATATATATATAAAGTGAAGAAAAGATAAGGCTCTCCTTTGGCTTCCACGTTCACACACACACACACATATATATGAATTAATATATATATATATATGTATATAAATGCTGAAGTAGTCCAGTCACACTGGGGTCGGTCCTACCGGCATACCGGGTCCTGGTATGGAAAAATCACCGGAAACCTTTTTCAGCAATATCGATGTCGCGATCTTATCGGGACATATCTCGATCTCATCGGAATCCATTTAATTCCATTGCTCTCCATATATTGGATCTCTATCCAAAACTATTTTACGAATTCTCCGAATCACTCTTATGCGTGTGACCCATTAGGTTCCCGGTTATGTTGGCCACTTAGATTAACACTTAATCTGAGCAAGTCATGAGTGGTATCTAGCAACACATCATGACCCCAATTGATCAAAAGTAATTGGTTTGACGAATGAACATATATTCATCATGAACCATATCACTAACCTTTCCATAGACAATTCTTGACAATTCGTCCTTTCACCATGCTATACCCCACTTGGTTATGAGTATGGGCAAAGTGTCAACTCTTACTAGAATGACTAAGTCAAATCTAGTCCAAGTGATCTTAGTTCTTGTCCTGGGACTCATTACTTTATATGTCACTGAAGACACTCTTCATGACATAAGTACTCCGGCCAGAGATTTTCAAGTAATGACCCTGACAAGAGGCCATGAGTATCGTCTTCTGCTATCACAAAAGTGGTGAATTCTCTATTGGCTACTCAATTACCTTCGAATACCTCAAGTTGTACCTAATCACCACCCTATGAGCGACCTATGTAAGGCAACAAGGAATGGAGTCAAAGCATAGAATCAGTATCCAAGATATCCTTGAGCACCTCAAGTCTAAGGATATTTGCACTATTCTTATGATGAGATTATCACCGACATTAGAATAGGACATCCATGTGATGATCTCATAGTAGGTCATCCAATGTACTTACTACCTCTAGTAAGCATTCACATCTCAACCCTAAACATCCCATATTTACAGTTTCTGAGATCCACCGCTTGATCAAATCAAGGAGCTTGAGATGTGCTAGTCTCTCCGGATTCACCGATGTCTAGTTTCAGAATCCTACGATTAGGATAATTTAGATATTGACATAATTGCACATGATAGGAATCTCGAGAATATGATCACATCATAATTTCCTTCATGCTATGTCATATATCATAGACTTCATTAATTTGTTTATAGATCAATATACATTCATAAATAATGAACATCAAATTAATGAAATATGTCTTTCTTTATTTATTCATAAAGTCTGTACACAACTTTGTACAAAACGCGCTAAAGGGGATTGCATTTAGGGCACTACTCTAACAGTCCTTTCCTTAGAAGTTCCACCGGATTTGTTTGAACAATTGAAAGAAATGGATGTTGTCTTAGATTTTTTGAAATACAATTTAGAAAAAGCACAGTTGGGCATGAAGAAGTTTGCTGACAAAAAGAGAACAGAAGAGCATTTTCAGGTTGGTGATTTGGTCTTTGTGAAACTTCAGCCCTATCGACAACATTCAGTTCAGTTGTGCAAAAATCAGAAGCTGTCGTTGAGGTACTTTGGCCCTTTTGAGGTTTTGGAGAAATTTGGCACAGTTGCTTATAAACTCAAACTACCAGAGGCAGCTAAAATTCATCCGGTATTTCATGTTTCTTATCTTAAGAAATGTGAAGGCTCTCCCAAAGACACGTACATGCCCCTGCCCTTAACAACAGTAGAAGAAGGGCCAATTATTTCTCCTTTGAAAATTTTACAGCACCGATGGATCATAAGTGCAGGCCGACCAGAACAACAATATCTCATTCAGTGGGGTTCTGATATAGCACCGCACCCACTTGGGAACTGAAATCCTACCTGCAACAGCACTATCCTGGCTTTGACCTTAAGGACAAGGTCAATTTCGATGGGGAGGGTAATGTCACGACTATAGAAGAGCAAGCACCGAATAAAGATGTTAGGAAGGCCGAAATGGCAAGGACAAGATGGGAATTGCAAACAAATGATGAGGTCGTTATGAGTGGACAGATGGCAGAAGATGCGCATGAGGAGGTAAGTCCAGAGGCAAGGATGAGGCCAGAAGATGCGCATGAGATGGTACACCCACAGGTACGTCCAGAGGCGAGTATGAGACGTAGTACGAGAATTAGAAAGAAATTGCTAAAGGTCAGAGAAAACGAAGATATATGAGTGGGTGTTAATGGGAAGGGGGATAGAAAATGATAAGACAAAATTTTCCTTTCTATATGTCTCTTCTTCTAAGTTCCCTTCCTCGGATTTCTTTTCTCTAAACGTTATATTTCCTATTGTTTGTAATCGCTTGCTTACAACTTGTCGCGATCGATTTCATTTTCTGATATTAATACTTCAGCTGTCATTTCTTTCTTTTGAGTTTTCCTCTGGAATACACGCATTTTGTTGAGTTCAATTGCAGGTGTTCGTGACAAAATGATTCAACAATATCCGGAAGGATACTATTAATCATATATTTTCTCAATCACCCAAGACATTGCCATATTTATTTGTTAACCTCTCAATATTAGAAGATTTCAATAGAGATAATATCAAGATTCATTAAATACAAAGTCAACTCATAATCGAAATGAAGCAATGATTAGTTGAAGAAAATGTCTATTTAATAAAGAGTCATAGCAGTTGCGAACAAGAAGTTAAGAGGCCAGATTTTTTAAATACATCAAAGGCATTAATACTCTTAAAAGTTATACCTTTATCTGATTTCTTGTGCCTTAAAAATGAAAATTCTTCTTGAGAGAAATCATTGAAGCTCGTATCGAACAAATCACTTTTTCATTTGATAAGAACTTGTAGAAGTTAGCAAAATACTACTAATGTGCAAGGTTGAAGAATCATGAAAAATATACACTTGTGAGCTTAAAGGGACTCATTAAATTACTACTTAATTTTAAAGTAAAATACTTAAGTTGGATACTTGAAAACTGGAGGTAAACTTCGTTATAAGTCGAATCGTTACAAATCTATTGTGTCATTTTCTCTCCCTTCTTTACTTTTATATTTTTGCATTATAATTTTTCAAAGAGGCTCCTTCTGTTTTTATTTCGCAAAAGATTTCTTTGAAAAATTAGTAAGCTCCTATCGACTAAACAGGCTCATATCATTTTGACAGTTAGCAGGCTCTTTTGAATTAATTAATTCCTTTCTATTCGAGCGATAACAATCTCATTTTAAATTAGCAGACTCCTTTCTTTTTCAATGTTGACAAGATCCTTTTGAAAATTTATAGGACCCTTATCTTATTGATTTGAAATATCTTGAATTTTTATATACATGCAATTCACCTCGTCTTGTCTTGTCTGTGTTGGCTTATATCAATATCATCCTTAAAAATGCAGCGACAAGATTCATTGGTAAAGAAACCTCTTGAGTTTGGTAGCCAACAAATGGAATTCGCCATCGAAGTATCCCCTAGGTGGGGAAGGCACTCTTATAGAAGTGAAAATCCCCTAAAATAACTCCTCCAATATCCATCCTTTATTAGGTCAAAAACACGGGCATCCATCAGCAATCAGTGTTGCAGGTGAGAGTATATTGGGTGATCTATTAAGGGGCTAATCTCTAGCCAATTATCCAACCAAACCTAAGTGTCTCTCCCACCATAGATACGATGTTTTATATGGGGTAAAGTAGTTTTCTAAGCTTCAGCAACTAACTGAAAAACTAAGAACGATGGTGAGAGGTGTCTATCTGCCAGAAGTTAACAGTTATGAAGGTGGGCTTGATGGACCCATTGTGTCCATAAAGCTTCCTTGTCTGAAACCAGTCGCCACAGTTTTTTACCAAGACTTTTTGCATAGAAACAGTATATGGGATGCTAAGACCACCAACTTTCTTTGGGGTAGTAATATCACTCCACTTAACTTTGGCATTTTTCCCTGTATCACATCTTCCAGACCATAAAAAAATCTTTTAGTAGTCGATCTATCTCCTTGACAATTTTTCTCGGCAGAACCGTGTGAGCTATCCAATATGTATGAAGGCTACTAAGTACGGAAATAATTAAAGTGATACGCCCTGCATATGAGAGGAACCAATTTTTCTAAGAGAGAACTTTGATTTTGATTCTCTCCAAAATTGGAATACAATCTCCATATTTTAACTTAGAAGGAGAAATTGTTACCCCGAGATATCTCATAACTGGGGTCTCGATAGTGAGCCCTGTTGCTGTGCTAAATTCATTAGGATTTTGCACATCTGCAGATAACATCAAACAGTTTTTCTATATATTGATTCTAAGGCTAGACCATTTCGAGAAAGTCTTCAAGGAGTTCATTAGTATATTCATCGATGTTATATCAGCAGCACAGAACAGCATGAGGTCATACACAAAAATGAGGTGTGAGAGTTTAAGCTCTTGACATTTCTGGTGATACTAGAAATGACCATTGGATGTAGTTAAAGATCTGATAATTCTGGACAATCATTCCATAACCATGGCAAATATATAAGAGGACAGCGGATCATCTTCTCTCAGTCCTTTAGTGTTCTTAAATGTCTTGGAGGGAATTCCATAACCAACAAACTTAAGGTAGGATTCTGAATGCATTCCATAATCCAGTTTGCGAAGACCTCCGGCATCTGTAAAATTTCCAGAATGGTTCTGACAAAACTCTAATTGATTGTATCATAAGCTTTGTACAAATCGATTTTCAACATACATCCCCTAATTAACCTACCAGAAAAATAATCTTTCACCTGTTCTCGTAACAGAAGGATGTTATCACTTATATTCATGCCAGGAACATATGCACCTTGAGTAAGTTCAATTGTTTCCACGAGTGCTCATTTCAACCTATCCGCCAGTAATTTTGCAATCAACTTGTATATTAGGTTGTAGCATAAGATGGGACGAAACTCCCCCAGATTAAGGGGATGTTTTTTCTTCGATACTAAGTGTATAAAGGTGTTGTTCATTTCCTGCAACATCTTCGCATTCTGGAAATATTCTAAGACCGTTTCAACTATAGATTGGCTTGCGATATCCCATGTTTGTTGAAAAAAACTAGCTATAAACCCAATCGGACCTGGGGCTTTGGACGGATACAATTTGAAGACTCTGGTTTTTATGTCACTAATAGAGAATGGAGATATTAGAAATGCCTTTCTATCCTCCCTTACGGCCCCTCCAGTATCTTCTTCATATTGGTCGATGGTAGTGCCACCACCTCTGGACCCATCAATTGTGAAAAGTAAGATCTAGCCATCTCCAGAATAATCTCTTGATCTGTTTGTAAGTTGCCATTGTCCAGTAAGTGTATTACTCTGTTGTTGTTTTGTCCGGCTAAAATAGATCCATGAAAAAACTTAGCGTTTTCATCTCCTTCTCTAAACCAATTTAACCTTGCTTTATATCATTGGATGGAGTTTTCTAGTTCTAAAGCCTGTAGATACTCTCTCGTTAAATTATGTTCCTTCACTCTGTTGTTCACATCATCTGCATAAGCATAGCACACATCTTGTGCTTACTGTACGTGCATTTTCAACAACAACAAATTCTGATTTTTAGTAAAAATGAAGTTCTTTACTGCATTCTTTACCTTCCTCAATTTTTGCATCAACTGAAATGCCTTATACCCCTGAATCTCTTGCTGCCAACAATAGATAACGAGTTCTTGAAATCCCTCCATTTGAAGAACACCATTAAAGAATCGAAAAGGAGCACCCCTTCTCCTGACCTCAGCACAACATTGAATAAGTTGAAAACAATGATCTGAGGTCAAATTGAGCCATGCCGAATTGACCAAGCACCGACCTATTTTTTTCTGAATAAGCATGGTTCCTTGTTGATTATTAGACCATGCAAGGAAACATCCTATAGAGCATAAGTCTGTCAACTCCGCAACACTTAACAGATTGGTGAATTCCTTAGTGTCTGCCATCGTGTATATCTTCCTACCTTTAGCCTTTTTGGGATTTAAAATACAATTGAAATCACCAGCAATCATTCAAGAGGTGGCGACAGAATTCTGAATGCTTGTAAACTATTCCACAAGTAGTTTCTTTGGAAAGCAAATACAAAGTTTGGATACTGACCTGCTAACTTACATGACAAATGAATATGCTGGTCACTCTCTTATTTTTAGCGATGCTATATCTAGACTAATCAAAAACTTTGTCAATTTTACTTCCTAAATTTGAAATATTTATCCTAGATATAAGTTAGAAGATAATAATAAATCGATGACTTAAGATGACAGACATAAATAAAATGTCTATCGATAACTTAAAAAATAAAAAGTTCAATGTAGACAACATGTATTATTAGCATAATCTAATTCTTATTAATGGGACAAAAGAGTGGACTGTTGTTTACATAGGCCAATAAATTCATTGACACTTCTATGGTGTAAGGAAATGAATCACAGGCGACAATAATGAGTAACAACACAAGGATTTGTGTGTGCAAATGCTAGAAGATCTTGGTCACGTTCAAATTGGCTCATCTCCTTCTCATCCAGACATATCCATGCTTCTATACCATTACCATCTTTTGTTTGATGCAGCAAGATAAAGTTCTTGCAACGTAAAACAGGACTAGTGACCCATGAAGGTTTGCCCCAACCAAAATCTATCTTATACAAAGGAAACCCGCATAAGCTCGAGCAACGATAGGGGTCGTCACCCTTGGTGCTCTTCCTCATCGGGAGAGGTTCTTGTTCATCATTGTCATCGAGACTAGAGCTATAAAATTTGATCAAACTCTCTCTGATTTCATCTGCTAACTCATTCAACTCCATCTGGTTTTCCTTGATTTCTATTGCGGCATTCCAAGAAATGTTCCCCATTGTGTTTCTTGGCAATGGCTGTCGCAACCTTTTTCGCATATTAACCATTTGGAACAATAGGTAGGGTCCTGAAGATGGCTTGGACAACGATCTTGAAGCAGAAATGGCGGATTTCATAATCAATGACAATACTGAATCAACATCACTTATATACTGCTTCCCTGACGATGTGGTTTCCTTGAGTTGTGATATTTTTGAGGCAGGGAACACAAACCTTTTTATGACAAGTGACCCTCCAAATCTTATAGATGGTGTAGGCATTCTAAGCAAACCCGAAGATGGCGAGAATGATGAGTCTACAAATATGGGGTTAGGTGATACTAGGTTGTTACAACCTTCTATAGTAGTCAATGAGACCCAACTTTGAATGAATGTGGCCAATGATGATCCATCTAGAAGCTTATGTGAAGGACTTACACCAATGGCTATTCCTCCACAGTTGAAGAGTGTAAGTTGAGTAGCTAACATACATCCCGAAGGCAAGTTAGGATCAAATGCAGGATTGAATTGTTCCAAGACATTAAAATCAGGTTGATTAAGGAAGGTGGAAAGGTGGCAATCAATGCGAGCTTCAACAAAATGAGCACCTTCATCATTACATTCGATTGATTCATCATTGAGCCTACCTGCCAATGGGTAATAATGAACTAGAGTTTTAGAGAGGGACTTTTGCAAGGAACGAGACCTTTTGAAGAAGAGTGAAAGGATTTGATCGTGATCTTTTGGGTTGGCGTTGCAATGGTAAAAGAAGATTATAATGCCATACACAGGACGTAGACGTTTGTCCCAAATAGAAAGCTTGAAGTTTTGAAGATGTTTAGGAGTAGAAGATGATGGTTTGATTGCATTTCTTGATATGATTTGAAGCTTCATTCTAGACATTGGGAGCTTATTTTTTTTTCACTTTTTTATTAGTTTTCTTAACATCATTAGCTCTTCTCACCTTTCTTATACAGAAAAATGTTACCTTTTTTTCTGTATATGATTTGATTACCAAACTGGATTAACTATTTTTTTTATGAACGTGAAGACTTAACGATAGGGATAATAAGTGATTAAGAGAAAGCACAGGGTAAGCCAACAAAATTAAGACAACCCTTTTCTTCATTATTTATCGGCGACGGACCCGTACAAGTTTGTCAAATATAATCCAAAGATATCCTGAGAAGATCTGGAGCTGAATTGCTTGTCTAAAGGTGGCAATGCATGTAACACTGTTGTCCAAGTCAACTTCAGTTTTGAATCGAACTTGACTCAGAGCTCAATGTGGATTAAACAAATTGAACTAGTTTAAGCCAATTCAAGCAAAACGAGATCATTTTAATTATATTGAATAAAATGAAGTTATTTTAATTTTTGAGACAATTACAATTAATATTATTTAGACTAATCTTGTGGCCAACCCTAACTCTAATGGCCTGTTTGGTTTAACATAATAGTTATTGCATTCCTAACATACACTTATTTCATTCCTTAAACTTGTGTTTGGTTAGAAACAAACACATAATAACTAATCATCAAGAATATGTATTATGTAACTTTGAGGAATAGTTAATATCAATCCTTACCTATTTTATCTATTCGAATAATTACTATTCTTATCCAAGGCAACTTCATCCTTCTTCCACTTCTTCTTAATAATAAAATAAGAATAAAAATAATTGATAAATTAATAATAATAAGTAGAAAATTTATAATAATTTATAATAATAAGACTAATTAATAAAAAAACAACAACAACAATAATAATAAGGAATTTAATAATACTTATAATAATAAGAAGAAAATTAATTTTATAATAATGATAATAAGAAAATTAGTTTTTAATAATAATAATAATAATAATAAGAAAATTATTTTGTATAATAATAATAATAATAATAGAAGAAGAAAATTAATAATAATAAGAAATTTAATAATAAAAATAAGAATAAAATTAATTGATAAAATTAATAATAATAAGAATAACAATAAATAGAAAATTTATAATAATTGTTATTATTATTAAGAATATTTAATTATTATTATTATTATAAATTTTAATAATAATAAGAATAATAATAAAATTAACAACAACAACAACAACAACAATAATAATAATAAATGATATTTTGGTATTTTTGTTAGTTATCCATTTGTCATTCTAAGTTTATATTTTCAAACCAAATATTGACATAAAATTTTTTATCTATTCCATTCCTTAAACCAAATAAAGTAATGCTCGTTCTATTTCATTCCTAAAATAACTATTTTATTCCTTGAACCAAACAAGTTATAAGGTTAAGTTATTATTTAATCTTGTCGCAAAACCCTAACTCTAAGGGTAAGATTACAAGAAGTGGCAAATATATTTTGCCTTTCAATTGAATATTTTTAAGTTATTCAACTATTAGTCTTTTAATTTTTTAGTTCTTGAATTTTACTAATCACTTTATACTAAGATTTTAGTTAATGTTTTAATCAAAATCTTATGTACCATCATCAAAATTTAAGTTTAAAATACAATTAAAAACAATGCATCTCTAACTTAAATCCCACGTAGCATTTTTATTAACAAAATTAGTGAAAGTCTTAAGGTAGAGATTAGTAAAATCCAAGTCTTAAATTAAATAATTTAAATTGAAGTTAGATATTGCAATTCAAAGAAATCATAACATCTTCTTTTCTTTTCCTTGCCGTACTTCCCTTTAAAGAGCCTTTAATGTGCCCCTTTTTTTTTTTTGTCTTTTAAGTTGTCCAAAAGACAGACAGTCAAGTCAAGTCAAGTCAAGTGATGAATTCATGTGGATGTAATATGAAACAAGCATGGAGAAATATTAAAAGTAATTTAAGCCACAAGCTTTCAATGATTATACTTAAAATTTTAAAGTACCATCGGCAACTTCAGATGCTAATTACAGTATACTGCTCTTACTTACATTAGAGTATAAAGAAGTTTTGATCTGATGACATTATTAACTTTTTAAATAGGAGTTTTTTGTAAATAAATTTCAATATTAGACAATAAATTTCATTTGTAAATATTTTGAAAATCTTGAGCACACTCACATATTTATTGGTAGTTAGTACCATATGGAAAACGCACATGAGATTTAAAATTACACAATGACATATCATTTTAGTGAACAGTGAAGCATCGACACAGTCTCCAAGGTCAGTAAAATAAAAAATTTTAGACCCATCTTGAGGTACATATAGTAAATGCTAGCTAATTTCAAATGCATGCATGCATTTATAATGGCAGGAACCAGTGAGGGAGAGGAGCCAGCAAGTAGGACCTGAACGGCTTTGCTTGCCATTCGTAGGAATAAGACATGCAATCCCTATATCTATATGGGAAGGTATTCAACCCTAGGAGCAGTGATAGGTAGGACAGGCCGGACCTGTTGCTATCCCAACTCGACTCAAGAATCTGATCATTTTAAAATAAAGCTCTTCAACATAATCGAATTAAATAATGTCAATTCGAAAGAAAAATATTCAATCTTGATCAGTTAATTTCGGATCGGATTGAATAACATCAAACTGGACAAGAATTGCCATTGCAAACGCTGATAGCTTGATCAGTTAACTTCGAATCGGATCGAATAACTTCAAATTGGACAAGAACTCCACCGACGAAAGTAAAAGATAAAGGACACCAATAATATGGTTTTCCAACTTTGTCCTGCGTTGCAAGCAAGTTGGAAGATATGTTACAAACAAACAAAACCACACACACAGCTGTGATCCGCATCATGTACAAGCCACAGCACGCTGATCATTAATTATCATGGTTTTAATCAATGGGTTGTTACCCATTATGCTTCTCTTTGTTATCAAATTTTGGCCCGTGTTTGGTGAACAACGTTTCAGCCGTTTATTAGCTGTTTGACTTAAATGAGATGTTTGACTTGTATTAAAAAAATTCAGTCATTTAGTAGCGGTTTGGTTGAGTTACCGATTCAACCCAACCAAATAATTTTTCAAGCTAATCCATATCAGTGTTTTGAGATAGCTAATTCATTTATGTTCATCTTGTTCCTCTTTAATCTTTACTCTTTACTTTTGCTCTCTCTCAGTTTCATTTTTCATTATGTTGTCCAGAACGTTGTTGACTCTCACATCGCTGGAGGAGAAAGATGTGAGTAATTTAGGAATTGCAAGATATCATTAATTATTATAAATTAGGATTTAAAAGTAAGAATGTGAATAGGAGTAAAAAACCAAGATTTGTAATAATTTTAATTTTAAAATGATTTTTAAATTTAAAATAAAGTCGAATTTAAATTTTGTGGCGCATTTTGACCTGAAATTATTGACCATAAAAGGATATGGTATATATCTTTGTTGAATAAAGTTCGATTAGGTTTGAATTGTCCTTAAGCAAAGGAAAGCCAACTGGACACATTGACGTCCTTAATTAGAATTGTCCTTGATGTTGAAATTTATCTCTTCCACCAAATAATATGTGCTTCTAAGCCTATCAATTAACAGCAGAATAGGAGCAACCCCACTGCTTCTAGTACTATAAATTGGGAATTCGGGACTGCTTTATCTTTAATTAATTGCACGAGCTTCTACTCTAATGACCTCCTAGCTCTCAAGAAGTGGTCCAAGTTGAACCATTCACAGCATAATGCCTTTGCTTCAGTTTCTAAGAAAGACGACTCAAAACCTAATTCGCTTGTACTAATTGGAATATAGATACTACTAAGAGCAATGAGCTTTATTTGACCCAAAAATTATATTCCATGGAACAAAGTTAATTACAGAAACAAACAAAACTTACATAAGATAAAAAAGGAAACTAGAGATCGATCATTGGAGGTTACTGAAACTCAATTTACATTGCATCAAGACCTTAAAACAAATCCATGCCAGTAGCAGATTCAAGTTCAAGCAGCAAACTCGAAGGTATTACCCCTGAAATGTTCTCCAACATATGAGGAGGGATGAACACATCATCAAAACGGTCGAAACAGAAATCAAGTGTCTGAGGTTGTTCTCTATTGGGATCCAGTTCCACGACTCTAGGGACCTGTTGTGCATGCTCATCATGATAATGTTGACCATCATCAACAACAGTCTTCCTAGTACTCTTTGATGCATCCGGAACCGTCTGATGATGGCCACCACCAACATCGTCACAGCCAACCATCTTACTGGGGTCAGGCAATTCTGCATCTTGGCCCGTGAGTTCTTGCACCAAAGCTCTGAATTCCGAGGCACTGGTCTTGAACTTCATAGGGTTGGATATGTACACAACTTTCATAGGCTTTTTCTTGACTTTGGTCTTTCTGGGACTTGTGTTCCTGCCCTTAACTATGTTGTTGTCCATCAATATGTGTAAGAGACAGACAAGGTAGTCTGAAATTCAGAGAAAGAGGAAGTTGGTGTGATTGTCACAGAGATTGGTGGGTTAATAGTAAGAGAGGAGGTGATGATGATGATGATGATATAGGGCCGTTTCGTGGAAATGGGAGGGAAGTGACAGAGGATAAGGGAGAACGTACGGAACATGAAACAAAGGCAAAGAGTTTTTTGTTTTATCAAAAAGGAAACAGAACAGGAAATTAAAATAATAGAAATATTCATCCCAAGCGCAAACCAAAGAGGGTAGCTTCCAAGCGCACACATGTAAAGGTTCTAAAGGGAACACTGCCTCTACTCGCTAGATACATGAAGCCTTCTTTTCATCATTTCAACATTTCGACCGAATTATGATTTGAATTGATTAATTTAGACTTTTGAATAACCTATAATCAAAGTTGGACAAGAAACTTTCTTTTCATCATTTGATCCAATTGTCATATGAATTGATTAATTTAGAATTGTATCTCTTGACCCAATTCGGGCTAAATCGAATTTTGGTTGATTTATCAGATCTATTTAACGTTTAGATTTTAGATTTATTGACAATTTTATATTAAGAGAAATTGGTGATGAGATTTTTTAATATAATACTTTTCTCTTAAAATCAGTTATTAAAAGATTGACCCAATTCAACCGGTTAAATAGTAAAAATTTTAATTGAATAACTTTTGATTTAATTTTTAACTTTTCATTTTGATTTACTTTAATAACTTTTATTATTAAAATCAATCAATTGATTAAATAATTGGTCAATTTTCATGAACTAATTGATTTTTATAAACAAAATAAACTAATTAATTTTTATTTAACAATCTTATTTTTCAATTAAACTTCAAATTTTCAATGGATAAAGACAGGTCTTATATTTCAAAGTTTTTAATTTTATTTAATCTTTAACTAGTTTTATAACGGTTTGATACTAGATGAATTTTTAAACATTAAATCTCTTATCTCACTAGTTTAATTTTTGATCTAGTTTTAAAACATTACCTAAAATGCAATAAATGTGTAAAGAAATGATAGAAGAAGAAAATTAATGGGTTATACTAAAATACAATAAAATTGTAAACAAAATAATGTTTTATTAGAATAAAGTATTCAGATTGGTAACTAGTTATCTTAATTACTTTCAATTTATTTTTAGTGTAAATAAAATATTAAAATAAATTCAAAGATATAATTTTAAGAATTTGATTAAAATTTTCAACTTTATCTTAATTGATAATAAGATGATATAATACTAATGGACCTTGTTTTAATGAAGAAGTTTAAATTATATGCCTTTATTATAATGATAGAAATCAAATACTAAGTATAAAAATAATATGAATTAAAGAATAACTTGTTCTTTATTTTAATTAAAATTATGTATGATTTGAATTGAATTTTATTATTATACATAATTTTCATTAGAGATTATTATTAATAAGGTTTGTTTTACTTATATTCACTCGCTATCTTAATTGATGAAATTAAATTTTTCCATTGATTCTCGGCCTGTCGACTGTGCCGTCTTGACCAATAAGACGACCCATACGATCGGTCCATTCATTGAAGATCGATCCCATGCCTAAAGCCCAAGCCCCTTTCTACTATTGGTTGAAAGGAGTCTCCATGCAAACACGTAAAGACCTAAACCTAATCAGAAACCATATAAAAGGTATTATTCCTCCATAATCGAGGGACGGATCATAACCTAATTTGTTTCTCTCGCATTGATCAATCTCACTTTCGAAAGATCCTTACTGAGGGTCTGAGGGCTAATGGGACACAACCCCGACGAGCCTTCCTTGTTTTGCAGTGACTTCACGCTCGATTCATCACAAGAAGCAAGAGATTCATGGATCGTAACGACAACGCATATTCAAATAAAATATGGCGTAACCAATTGGCGCCACCGTGGGGCCCGACTTTCGCACCACGCCCGTAAACACTCGATCAACAGCAATGATGAACCTCGAGATAGCCATCGTCGCTGCTCGTGATGCAACGCCTAGGTTTGCAGCCACCGCGACTCTGCGCTTTCCCCGCACGCTTCGCGACGGAATCCTCGATCCTCACGATCAACAAAAAACTCGCACTTGAACAGAAGAACAGAGCGAGCCATAAAGATAACGCTGCACCGGATATACACCAAAATCTCCAACACCGATCAGAGTGTAACCTATTCCGCCATGCATACCACCCTAACCCGAAGCAGATTGAGGAAGCAACGATCTGTTGATCCGCCAGATCTTGCAGTCTTAACCGACACAACAATAGCCGTCTGCACGGCAAGCCGCCAGCCGATAATCTAGCATGATAACTGATCATCGCCCAACCGAAGCTATGGAGAAAATCGTAGATGATCGGATCAACGCAGCCAGGAGCTTTCGTCCCGATCGACCGACGGCACAAGATAGCTCTCCTTCACTCCGGACATCTTGATAGCCTCCCACTTCGCAGACAAAAATACCGACTCAGAGAAGTACACCGGAAAGACCGACCCCGACTACCTGCAACACTTCCAGTCCATGATGAATCTACACTGTGTCCCGGATGCTATCCAATGCAAGGCTTTTTGTACAATCTTTCAAGAGGGAGCTCTACCGGTTCAACAAATTGCCCCGGGCCAGGTCACATGCTTCAAGATTTCAGATTGTTATTTCAACCGGTCACCACTAGTAAGTTGCCGCAGAAGACACCCTGAGGTGATGCAACTCACCCAAGGAAGAAACGAGTTTGTGGGAGTTCATCACCCGGCTCAATAACGGCGGTCAAGTGCCCGACCACTCGCCGTCCATGCCGGCCTCCATGACCAATACGAGACGAGGAGTTTAAGAAGTCACTAGCCTCGATCACCCTCGATCCGCTCAAGAAATAAGAAACAGTATGACAGTATATTCAACTTCAAGAAGTGCTGAAAAATACGAGGCGTCGAATGGATGATCGTCAATAATGACAGTATGCAATTCGCATAAAAGACAAAAGGCCAATCAACTCGAGAAGGCCAACCGATCGACAGGATATCGGCAGGAGTTCACTCCGCTAAACAGACATATGCAGAGGTAATCTGGCGGTAGTGAGAGCGAATGGGAAACTATCCGAGAGCCCGAAAAATGAAGACCCTTACAAGGATAGAACCCCAACTTATATTGTCGCTTCCACGAGAGGTCGGTCACGACACGGAAAATTGTCACGATTGAAAAAGAAATCGAACTCCTCATTCAAAAGGGAAGGTTAGGCCGATTCGTGAAACACGAACAAAATGCCGATCGCAGGATGTGCAAGCCGGTCGACAAGAGGCGACCGCATCAAAGGCAAATGACCGGAATGACAGGGTAGGCGTAATGCTAATACGATAATCGACGAGAAGAGAGAGGACGGTCAAGGAAAGAAACGACGAAATACCGCGGCAACAAGAGGATCGACCACCAGGTCATTAACACGATATTTGGTAGAAGTGCATCGGGGATCCACCACTAAAGGAGAAAACGATACGCCAAACAGTCGGGAAAGATTCACCCACCAAAAACCAAAGGAGAACGACGAGATGATCTCATTCGACAAATCGGATCTCGATGGAGTAAGTTGCCTCACGACGACGCCTCGTGGTAAACCTCAACATGAACGGTTACGAGGTGAAGCGGTGATGATTGATACGGTAGCTCGGTCGACGGTTATATTATGAGGCATTCAAGCATAAAGGTACCAAGATCGACTCATCGCCACAGACGGCCCCATCAAAGGAATAACCGGGCCAAGATACCCATTCGCCCGTGTATCTGAAAGTGAAATTGGACAGAAGCCATGCCGATAGAGAGGGACATTGAGTTCCTTGTCAGAAAGTTTCAGGGGCATATAATGCAATAATCGGCGGCAACTCAAAATGCCCTCAGTCACCGTCTCCACCTACTACCAAGTTATGAAGTTCCCAACACCCCACTGAGCCTCAGGTATGGTCGAGGTCGCAGAGAATTGCTGTGGAATGTTACTTGGCATAGACTAAAACATTAGATGGGGCGGTTGGTCGACAAGCTCTCTTGATGTGAGAACCGACGAAGAGACCGACAGATGAACCTAGTGGAAGACACGCAGAGGTTGACCGACGAAACCGACCTTCTAAGTTCACAAACCTAGCTTCCGAGCCGCAGAGGGACTCGTTAAAGAAATCACAGAGTGTTTAGTGGAAAATAGGTCGGTTCATTGGGTACCGAGCGACATGCCCGAATTCCTCGATCAACAGATCTCACTCACTCGGTATTCGCATGACTATGTCGATCGATAAAAGAAGCGATGGCACAAAGAAGGAACGATGGGGTGATTGAGAAAGAAGTAGCGGTTGCTAGAGGCCGGGTTCATCCGAGAGGTCAAATATCCCGAGTGGCTCGCCAATGTCGCTTTAGTAAAAAGAAGAACGGAAGTGGAGAATGTGCATGACTTCACCGACTGAACAAAGCGTGTCCAAAGGACGCTTTCCATTGCCTAAGATCGACCAATTAGTAGACTCCACCTCGGGCATGAGCCGCTTCACTTCCTGGATGCTTTCTAAGTTATCATCGATCCAAATGAATCTGAAAACGAAGAAAAGACCACCTTCATAACCGACCAAGGCACATATTGCTACTAAGTAATGCCTTTCGGCTCAAGAACGCCGGCGACCTATCAACGCTTGTCACGTAAGTCTTTAAAAACAGACATGACGGTGGAAGCTTATGTTGATGATATGGTGGTCAAAAGTAGACGTCCACAGAGCATATATAAGATCTCAAGGAAGTCTTCCAGACCTTGAATAAATTCCATGAAGCTAAACCCAAAAATGTGTGTTTGGGTGGCATCCGAAAGTTCCCGGGTTTATGATCACTCAATGAGGAATCGGCAAATCCAGAGAAGATTCAAGCCATCATACGATGCCTTCGCCACAATCCTTGAGAGATGTTCAGATATTGACCGGTCGAGATAGTTTCGCTAAGGTGTTCATTTCGTGCTAGAGACAAGTGCCTCCCATTTTCAAAGTCCCGAGGAAAGCGAACATGACCCAGCTTAATGGCTTGATGAGTGCGAGAAAGCTTCAAAGACTTGAAACAATATTTATCTAGCCCGCTTATTCTCGCAAAGCCCAGTAGAGGGCGAGAACCTGATTTTATATTTGGCGTTACAGAGATGTCGATCAACGCGACTTATCCGATCGAAGGAAGCGAGCAAGATCCCATCTACTATGTCAAGAAAGTGTTGACCGCCGTAAACACGATATACGCCCATAGAGAAGCTAGCCCTCTTTGATAATGGCAGCCGAAGTTGAGGCCTTATTTCCAAAGCCATACCATTGAGGTATGGATCGATCACCCTCGTGCAATGCCTTCAAAGCTCAAACTTCGTGTCTACCGATAAAGTGGGCGTTGAACCGGAGAGTTCGACATACAAGACAAGCCCCGCACGACCATTAAAGTGCGTGTTGGCGCGACTTCATTGCGAGATGAGCCAACCGAGCTCGACAGACGAGCAATTCCTCGCCGGAGTTTGTTTGTTGACGGGTCATCCAATGCCGAGGGACGCGGAGCGAGTAGTGCCGTCACCCGCATATGGAAGAAAAGGTGGAATACGCCGCTAGAATTCAAGGCCTCCAATAATGAAGCGTAATATGAGGCTCGATAACCGGCTCCAACTTGCTGTGGAGATGGAGGTGAAGCACCAAGATATATAATACGCCAAGTGGTGGTCGGCCAAGTTATCGGCAAAGACAAGGCCGCGGAAACAACATGATCAAGTATCTGGGGCTAGTAAAGCAGAATTGAGCAATTTAACCAGACTAATCGCAGAATAGAACGAGCTCAAAATGCTAAAGCGACGCTTCTCAAAAATGGCTTCCAACCGTGATGCCATTAACAATATTCTAGTCGAACGACTCAACCGCCTAGTATTCGTAAAGTCGAGGAAGTTCTCAACGTGAGTACCGTTGATCGAAGTCGACAGTAACCGATCGCGCAAGCACCTTTTAGAAGGAAGGCAACCGAAGACGCCGAGGCCAAGAAGTTAAGGATAAAGGCGAATCAATATACGATCATCAACAAGATTTATATAAGCGGTCTTACGATCGTCACGCTTGATGCTTGAATGAAGAAGAAGCCGTAACAGCAATGGTCAAGTCCATGAGGGATGTGCGTAAATCACATAGGGCAGAATGTTGGCTCACCGACTCATTAGACAGGGTACTATCGTCGACAATGAGAAGAGATTGTCAGAAAAGGTCGACCGATGCGAGGCTCCCGCCAAAGAAACAAAGAAATGACTGTCCCACCAAATTAATCGAGCGAATGCAAATCATGAGCCATCCTATCCCTTTGCTCAATGGAGAATGGATATATCGGGCCTTTCCTCTCGGTCCCGGACAAAAGAAATTCCGATAGTGGCAAGTGGAATATTTCACTAAGTGGGTAGTTTGAGTCACCGCCACAATCACAGAGGGAAATGGAAAGTTTCATAAAGAAGAACATACTACGCCGCCGGATGCCTATGGTGTTGGTTACAGATAATGGTCGGCAGCTTGACAACGACAAATTTAGGGATTTCGAACCGACTAAAGATCGTTACTGGTTGACTTCTGTAGCCCATCCCCAAAGTAACGGCCTCGCAGAAAACACCAATAAGAAGATAATGAACGCCTCAAGAGGCGCTCGACGATCAAAACTCTGGTGGAAGAAGTAGACGAAGTATCAGGGCCTATAGAACCACAATCGAACGGAGCCATGTGGGAAACACCGTCAGATGACCTTCAAGGTAAGCCTAGTTCCAGAGAGGCGTATCATTGTACAATCAATGGGTGTCGCCATGAAGAAGAGCGAAATGATGAAGCCCGCAGAGCAGAGCTCGCTCTCCTCAACGAGGATAAAGAAGGGCACCACCGCCGTAAGCTATCGTGCAAAGGGCGGCCAAGTTCTACAATAAAAGGGTCAAGCCGAGCGATGTGAAGGTAGGTGGTTATGTCCTACGAAAGCCAAGGCGGCTGAAAGCATCCCAAAAACTCTGGACAGACGGGAAGGACCCTACCGAGTGATGAAGCAAGTCGGCATGGCTCTTACATCCTTAGCGATGAGAAAGGGAAGTTTCTACCAAGGCCTGAACTCACGTAACTCAAGGCGTTCTACCAATAGATAAGTTTCATTTAGTTAATCTTTCCTTATTATCTTTTGTATACACGCGGTACCTTTTTTTCGTCCCCGCCAGACAGTTTTTTAACGCCCACGCCTCATTATCATCAATAAAGGGATTTTCGCACTTCGCAATAAAGAATTCAATCATGTATGGCAAAAATAGAAAATCCAGCACCCATCGCCGGCTTCTCCATAAACCGACCACGGCCTCGGGTCGCCAAGACAAGATCCTGGGACCTCGCCATCGCCATCGCCGCCGCTTTTCCAAAGATCGACTACGATCGATCGGGTCGCCAAGACGAGATCCTGGACCTCTTTCGTTATCGCCGGTTTCTCCATAAACCGACTACGGTCGGTCGGGTCGCCAAGACGAGATCCTCGGGACCCACGCCATCGCCATCGCCATCGCTTCGGCCCTCCGTAGATCGACTACTACGGTCGGTCGCCAAGACGAGATCCTCGGACCTCTTCGTTATCGCCAGCCTTCCATAAACCGATTATGGTCGGTCGGTCGCCAAGACGAGATCCTTGGGACCTCTTTCGTTATCGCCCGATATCTAAATAACCCGACCACGGTCAATGAGTCGTCAAGACGAAACTATAAGTCGACCTGAAGCCACCGACATGAGTAGTTTCATTATAACTCAACATACATTGAAAGTAAAGAGTATGAATACGGAAAGAGACATCGAGAAAAATGAAGTAAAACGAATTTTCATTGATATAATTTTTCCCCGCCACAAGCCCGACCGGTGAGCCTCAAAAGTCTCTGTAAGGGAAGCGGAGGATGCCCGGAGAATCCTCTAAGCGGGCGAAAAGTCAAGTCGGAGCAGGTCAAAGGCGCTGCCGGAGAAGTGCCTCAAGAGGAAGCTCGTCTCCCTCAGAGCTAAAATCCAGCTCTTCATTCGGATCGGCCCCTGTCCTCCATGGCTCTCTCCGCCACTTCCTCCAGAGAAAGACCAAGGCGGTAGGAAGCAACGGCCGGCAAACTTCTCGAACGAAGGACCGTCTGACCCTCAGAACGCAGCGTTATAACAATTCTTCAAGATCATGAGGCTGTGTCGCAGGAGTACTCCAAGCACTCGCCTTGCAAGAACCGCTTTGCCATCGCAGGATCGCCTCAATCCTTTGTTCCTTCACGAGGCTTGCGCCTCCTTAACATATCCTCGATTTGGGCATGGTCTCGGAGGGATTTCTTCGAGCACCCTCTCCGACTCGCACTGGTCCTCGCAGCCACAGATCCTCGCATGACTTGTTCCTAGTCGCCATCGCCTTTTCCTTTCGCCTCCTCCCGTGAGCCGATCCTTCAAGGAGTTCTCTCTCTCATCTCCCGAGACAAGCCGGGCTCTCAAGAGATCGCGCCTCCTCCCGTAGTTTTTGTCTTCCTCCAAAGAAGAAAGCCGAGCCCGGAGAAGTCTTTCTCCTCCCCGACCTCCGAGAGCTTAGTCTTCAAACCGCCCACCGCCTCCAGAGGGAATTGATCTCCGATTCAACAGATCGATTCATTGATGCAGATAGAAGTGAGGGCCACCTCCTCATGGAATTACGGATGGCGCGACTCGTCATCTCCTCAAGACTTAGCTCACAAAGCGCCTCATCCAAGGAGGAATAACTTTCCCAAGAAGATGACGAGCCACTTCGCATCAAAGAATCGTGGCGCCCTCTCAAGACTAATCGCCACCTCCCACTTATCGTTATTACTGCTGATTTTTTCCCCTTACTCGACAGACGGGAAGAACAATCTCCCACTTTCTCTTTCCCTCGCTTCGGTCCAAGGCAAAGAGATCGGTCGACCATCGGAGAAGATCGGTCGACCATCGGAGATGACTCCAGAGTCCACAAAGGGAGGCCGGTCAACTACCCGGCCCTTTTCTCCTCTTAAGAGGTCGCTCAACCTCCTCCTCCTCCTCCTCGATCACTACCAGTACTCATCGGGCGGGCAACCACAAAGAAAAGCCACAGCGCTCGAGATCGCCGGAGGAACACGCCACGCCTGAAGCGATTGGTCAGGCGACCATCTCCCCGACCTCCCGCCTATCTCCCCGACCTCTTCATCCCAAGACCTCGCGACCGACGCTACTCATGGACTTGGGGGCCGAGGAAGGTGTTAACTTTGACCATAATGACAAACAAAGGAAACAAGTTAGAAACCAATCAAAACCTACGAGTAAGGAAGATAAATCAACCATGAGGGTCAACCAAAGTGGCGCCCTCTCCTAGCCCTCCAACTCGCGACGGGGTCAATCGAAGAGAGTCGCCGAGGCCCCGCCATACCCCGAGACGAGCCGAGCGGTTATACCGCCAAGCTCCTTTATACGACTAACTACCTCCCGCCTCCCTCGAAAGGAATAGACTCGATGAGTCATTCCATCGCCGCATTGGGGATACCTCCACTACTGGACTCGAAGTGGACCCCTGAGGCTTCACAAAGAAGTATTTTGTTCGCCAAATTGCATTTTACCAGACGCCCGGTCGGGCGATACCGCATCCTTATACATTAGGGAAGGGATGCCACCCCGTAACTCTGACTTTGACTCATTCTTAAGAAATGGCGAAGATGTTGACCGAGGCGGATGACACCAAATTGGTAGCACAACAAAGACAAGCCCATTAATGAATCGCCACCCATTCGGAGGATCTCGACTCAAGATCAATCGAAATTCAACAGACACTTCATCCACGATCGCACGCATTTGCAGCCTCAAGCCTCCGACCGAGAAGAAGTACATGAGAGGGCAATCCACCCACCTTCGCCGCTATCGATCCTTTCGTGCCCCGACGGCAACCTAGGCCCCGTGACCGAGGGATACTATTCCTAGCAATCGACCTATTTAACTCCACCGCAGATCTTGATTTACCCTGGGCAACTCCTTTACTACCAAATTGCCTCCGCTCCCTTGTTGTAATCTCTTCAACATCCCTTAACTCGACACCGCCGTCGCCTCTACCATAACCTCCGACGACCTCTCGCCAACTAATCGCTGGAGAAACCCCACCCGAGAACCACTAGACGACATGCTTTTAAGAGAAATTTAGAAGAGGAAAATGAGGGAAGGGACATACCTATTTAGTGGTAGGAATCGAAAATTGAGCGACGCCTACGCATAACTTCCGAGAATGAAAATAGGAAAAAGGTAAGAAAGCAAGAAGACGACAAGAACTAAATGAATGCGAAGAAAAGCAAACCGTCCGTCGATTCGAGCATTTATAAGGAAAACGCTCAATTACGATCCAACCAGAGCTCGACGCGGAGAGAATCCAAGATACCTCGACACGCCGCACAACTGAACGAGGCAAATTAGAATTAATCGAACCGAACGGACGCAAGCAGTGAAGGGATGTACGGATACCGGGTAACGTTACAAAGACGATACGCTTTGATTCTGAACGTTGTCGACAAAGATGCGCCACAAATAATAAATGCCTTCACGAACTCTTTAATGGAGACTATCCGACTCACTTTCAGGCGAAATGTCGTCTAATAAGAGCCGAGGCCGACCATTGGAACACCAACCCGACCAACCCCAAGACGGCAAGAACGCGACAATCAATTGGCATCCGACCGATTGAAACTACCCGGATGTCCCATGATCGGCTACAACAACATTGCCCGACCAATCGATTATTCCATTTAGCCGATCAATGACGAGCTATATTTCGTGGCTCACCGATCGCCTCAACCCCGAAGTCGCCCTATGACCGAGCTATAAACCTCTACATATTCCTCCGACCTTCTTCTTCGCCGACTCGAGGAGTAGGGGCTTATGGTTCGTCGACCGTCGGGCCCGACCAATAAGACGCACCCATGGGCCGATCGTCCATTCATTGAAGATCGCCCCATGCCTAAAGCCCAAGCCCCTTTCTACCATTTGCTGAAAAGAGTCTCCCATGCAAACACGTAAAGACCTAAACCTAATCAGAAACCATATAAAGGTATTATTCCCCATAATCGAGGGACGGATCATAACCTAATTTGTTTCTACATTGATCAATCTCACTTTCGAAAGATCCTTACTGAAGCTTGAGTGCTTAATTTACACAACCCCGACGAGCCTTCCTTGCTTTTGCGACTTCACGCCCGATTCATCACAGCAAAGCAATAGATTCACTGATCGAATCTAAAACACACAAGCCAAACCAAAATCCGGCAGAACCAGATTCCAATTGAAATTGTAAAAAAGGATTAACTTTTTAAAAAATGAAAAGGAAATGTGGAGAGGAGATAAATGGTTGGGATAATTAATCTTTTTAAGAGCGCGTGTCCACGCCCACAAGAAGCAAGTGAAAGAAGCAAACAAAAGCATAGCCATCAGTGGATCATAAATTCCACGGCAACTTTAATCTTGGTGACGTCATAAATTTTTATGACGTCATCTTCCCGAAATCTCACTCAGATGTTGAGCCTAGCCTAGGTTTGGCCAGCTATCGCTTAGGCTTAGATCCAGATTCAATGAATTGAGTTAAATTTTTTAAGATTTTGAATTAATTTAAAAAATCGATTTTAAATCTAAATTAAATGTTCTGCTCAAAATAATGTTTTAGTTTAATTTATTAAAAATATTATTTTATATTTAAAATTTAGAAATTTAAAACTAAAATATTATTTCAAGAAATAAAATTTTAAAAATAAACAATGCACGACTCTCTCGATTTTATGAGAGCCTAGAAAGAGTCATAATCTACATAATATTTTCTTTTCTTTGTAAGGTTACAAAAAGTCGTCCTCAAAAGTAAAGAAGTCAAATTAAATCAATATTAATTTAGAACAATTCATATGAATTCAATCATTATCTTAAATAGTTTGATCTCTGTTCAATTTAATCCGTTACTCAATAATCTACTATTTATTGTCAACATTATTTTAACGGATTTTGCTTTGAGATTATTAAAGTTGAAATCTAAAACATAGTAAACATATTTTTTATTAACACATGGTAATCTTAATAAAATATTATTACTTAGTAGAGAAAGGTGGTGAGGTGCATTTTATTTTTGTTTTCATCATTATGAAACATTTTCAACTATATCCCCACTTTATATGATAGTTTAAATGGGTTGTAGGACTCATTTAAGTATAAATGGGTTGTAGCGACCTCAAATGCTTTCATATATTGAATATCTATAATTATAATTTTAAGTATTAATTTCAAATATTAAAAGTTAGATTTATTATAACGTAATAAGTTTTAATAACTCTAATTAAATTTATAACTTAAATTTAAATTACAATCGTAAAATTGATAAATTATTATAAATATGGCATTTAAAAGTCAAATTATTAATTGTTAAAAAGTCAATTACACTATTTTTACTTCCATACTAAAACTTTTCCTCCGGGGAAGCTTATTATTACCATTTTAAGTAAATCATGTTGAGCAATCATGAGCATGACCGATCGTAAATCATGACTTTCAATTCAACTGTACACATTAGTTCACACTATATGGTCAAAATTTGTAGCTACCCCTCTCATTAGTCCTCAAAAACACAAGAGGCTTTTATGGATTGATTCCACAATTGATGGGTTGAATTTAGCCACAAGAAATGATCGTCGTCTAGAAGCAAAACCAATTTCAAAGAGTCTAGATGGTGGAAAAATCGGTAACATTGTTGCTCGAGGCATAGGAAGGAGACAAGATCCTCTGTCCAGTATTATTCTGTCTTATTCTGTCCAATGAAATTTTAATCATTTATTTTGTAAGACTCACGCGTAATTTACGCGGCACTCTATATAAATAAAACGATCGGTATTTATTGCATGTATTGCGACATCATAATATTAAATGTAAGATTCAACTCTATAAGAAGATAGATATTCCTTGGAACAAAAAGGCTAGCTCCACCTTTTGTTTGGACTCTGGATCCATTTCTCGCACGTGCTTGACTTTGTGATTCAGGAGAGTGTATGTATCCCAGTTACGCAACTGCTGAGGAAGATGGCACTTGGAGACCATACAAATGAGATATTTGGTGGCAAGAAGAGTCGAGGACAGAAGCGTGTCAAATCAACAACATTTGGTCATTTCAAAAAGCTTTACTCTTTTCTTAATCAATCTCGCTGCTGGTGAGAAGTGATTAGCAAACTGTTAATCAATGATTAGCGTTAGAATTATCTAACTTATTCCTAAAAGTTAGTTCGCTTATAAGTTTCACATTATTATAAATTTCAATACTTTATACCGTCCGACGCGAGATTTCGATATACCCCTTGGGCTCAGAAAGTGACCGACATCCGATTGACGATTAATAAAGTGATATAACTCCAAGAACGCCCAAACCATCGGCATAAACTAACTTTACCGATACTACGTTAAGTTACTAACTCATCCCTAAAAGCTAAATTTCAAGAAAAAGATTGCACATTATTATAAATTTTAAATACTTTTATAATCGTTCGACGCGATTCCTAACAATTAGTGACACAATTCGTGAAGTTAAAACATTTTTAACACGCTGAGTTAAAATTTCATCTTCGTATGAGTTAAAAGGATAATGTAACTTTTCAGGTCTTAATTGTCAAGATCTCAACTTTTGTAAACCATGCAGAATCGTCTAAGTTATCATGGTGACTTCACTATTTAGTATTTAGTGATATTACATTGAAAATTTTATAATTTGACCTTTTGTTTTAATTTTATTTTAAAATTTACTAACAAAATAATAATTTACTCAAAGTTTCGTTAAAGTACAAAATATGAGAAGATCTAATAATATACAACTTTACTCTTATTTAATAAAGAGACTATTTTTATCACTTACTAATATAGTATTATTTATTTATCATGTAATTTTAATCATATTTTGTTAATTTTCATATAATTTTAATTTAAAGTAATAAAATACTAAAAATAAAATGTGATAATTAAATAAATTTTAAGTACCCTTTATGGTTTTTATGTATTAAAACATATTAGTTAAAGGGTACTTGAATATATAACAATATGTATCAAAGAATGTAGGAAATAAGAGAAAACGATGGGCTTTGCTTAAGGAGTAGCTAAGCCACAGTTGTAAAGAAAATATCTATATCAACTCAACCGCCTTTCAAACCAAGCAATAAATTCTACATACATCAATGCTAAAGTGTGGCTGAAGCAAAGGGAAGCATTATCTTCATAATAGGCAGTAGCTTGACAAATACTTTTTTTATATTTAGTAACTCAATGAGCTTATCATATGAATAATTTAGATTGAGTTTGGATTATATTTTCTTAATCCAAATCTTGTGTCATTTTGATATTTAATTAAGGAGATTAATTAAATTAATTTTCTTAATTTAAATCTAAAATTAACTTAATTTAAATTTTTATCTATTAACTTAAATTTGACTAAGACCTATTCATCTTCCTTACTTAAAACTTCAAATTAAGATTGTTGCAAAGTTTCAAAGTCTTAATATCTATCATGTGGTTGTATAATCGTTGTCAACTTTTTTCCTTCACGGATCCAAAATCCAAGTGGAGTGCACTATAATTGGTTATTATCAAACTATGCATCTTTTTCACTCAATTTCCAATGGTTTATTTCATAAAAGATCATTTTCTAATTGATCCAAGTAAGACATAATCTCCTCTTCAACATCTCATTTTTTGATTATTTCAAGCAGAATAAATAATGAAGAACAAGTATTAAAAAGTAATGTTTCAAAAACTAAACCAATTTGTCCAGTTTAATAGTTAAAACCTTCGATCAGCTAATTTTTTTATTCGATTTAGTTTAAAATATTTGTTGTTAAAACCGATCATTTTATTAATTGATCGACAAGTTTTCAAATTTATAAATCAAAACAAACCGATTAATTTTTCTTTAACATGTTATTTTTAATTAAAATTTAACTTTTTATGAGTAGTGATAGTTTTTCAATAACTTTTAAATTCTTAAACTTTATTCAATTTTAATTGATTTTATGACGATCTAATACTAATTGAATCTTTTAAATCTCAAAACTCTTATCTTATTGCTTTAAGTTATAGTCTGGTTTTTAAAACATTGTTAAAAATGATTTTTTGTCCAATTTAACCTAATCAAGGTTTTGAAATTCGACCCACATCAAACTGAAGCTTTACCGATCACCTATTTAATCCATGTGATGTCATAATTATGCAATAATTATATTTTATTATATATAATATTAACAATATTAAAAAATAGAAGAATATACCAAACAATATAAAAAATATTTAAAAATTAAAAAAAATTATTGAACCATTGGTCGAACCGGACCGATCAATTGATCGATTTTTACCGATTCTCACTGGTTCAATTGAGGATCGGTTTTTACGAATCACCGATATTGGATAGCCGACCGATCACCGGTCGAACCGATCGAATCGACCGATCCGGTCCAGGTTTCAAAACAATGAACCTGGCTCAAGTTGAGTTGCAAAATATGGAGTATCTTCATCTACCCTAATTTCATGATTTAAACTAATCTTAATTAGAGAGTGATGTTTACTCTTTTAATTTGTAAACATACCACTATATTTTGGATTGCTGACATAAAAAAAGTTCGAGTATCTCTACGTCTACTAAGACTTGGGTATAATTAAAGTAAGGGTATTATTGTGTATTTTAACTTTTGATATACCAACAAAATTTCCAACATATTTGGAAGGCAACCTTAGTAATACCAATAAGAATTAAATTATAAAATCAAATAAATGTATATTCAGATTATCTACTGTGGAGAAGTGCATAGGACATAGATGAAGAGTGACCAATTCTTAAGACAATTCTATAGGGCCTCAAATAATTATTGGGCTTCAGTTCTTTTCGATTGTTCTTTCAAGTCTATATATCAAAGTCCAGTCTTTATATTTGTATATACACAAAACTGTACTCTTCTCTCCATAAGTTAATTAGCTTGTATATTTTATTTTTAAAAATAATTTCATATATTGATCTTTTAAGAGGAGGAATATTTATAGTTAAATGAAATTTGATACGCCCTATATTATTTTAGAGAAATTAAGTACTCTACTATTATTTTATTGTTTTAACATTATTTGCTTAATAAAATATTAATTTCATGAAGAAAGTCTCAAGCAGTGTTCCAATCTTATGTTATTTAATTTTAAGAACATATCAATATCAATCCTACGTAAATGTATAGATGAGATTTAATAAATTACTACAAAACTAATTTATGAAAACAAAATATCTGTTCCCATTGCTAATGGCTCATTTTGGTCAAATTTTCTGTTAGCGGCTGCTTCCATATGTTGTTACAATAATGGAGTCCCTAAACACACGGATTGATAAAATATATATTATATTGAGTTGTTTATGTTATTCTTGCTTGCTTATATTTCTATTTCCTTTCTTGTCGTTTTCTTTTATTTGTTTGGATCGTTAGTTGAAAGTTAAATCCTCTACTTAAATCAAAAGGAGAATAATTAATGTAATAAAGAAGATAATATCAAATGTGAAAAGTCCAAGAGTATTATTAAATAAAAATGGCCATGAATCAAACAGATCGTGGTAAAATGATGTTTAAAATAACTTTCTTTTAAACTTAAAAATTTTAAATCTATGAATCCGAGCAATATTATCTTAAATAATTAAACTAAAATAACGTTGTATCGGGAGATGAATTTCGAGTCATTGAAAGTTCATTTTAAACCTAATTCTGTTAATTTTAAACTAAGTTGAACCAGATCAAAATAGGCCATAATTCTCGTGTTTAATATTGCATGCTTGGTAATTATTGATTTTGGTTATGCGGATTTTACCGAATCAGACGTCATTGCTTGGATCCATGAGTTGATTGCTTTTTGTGATTAATCCGACGTGAAGATACCTATAAACAAAGAAGGCACGCTTGGAGGTCAGGTCCCGATTAGCCCTCCGACACTCAAGTCAATATTTTGTAAAGGGAGGTTGATTAATGCGCAGAAAAGCTAGGTTTTGATCAATGCATCATATGGGAGAATTATACCTTATATAGGGATGGACGCTGGGTTAAACCTTTACGTGTTTGCATGGGAGTCTCTTTCATGCGGATGGGCCGAGAAGAGCATGGATCGGGCTGGGCCTGTCAGAGCCGCTGGGTTCGAGACTTGTTCTATGAAGAATGGACCGATCGACCGGGTGGTTGTCTTTGACTGGTCCGCCCAAAGATCGCTAACCCGACCATAAGCCCCTACCTCGAGTCCGAGCGAAAAGAAGGGCTCAAGAGTATGTAGAGGTTTATAGCTCGACTTTAGGACGGCCGTGATCGGGGCGATCGGCCGGACATTGAGATATGGCTCGCCTCAAGGTCGGCTCGTGAAGTAATCGATCGGTCGCATTGTTGTCAGAAGCTCGATCGAAAGCTTCGGCGGTCCCGATCGATCGATATTAACCGATTATGTACGATCGCTTTGGATGTCGACCGGCTGAGCGAATCGTCAGATACCGACCGGCTGAGCTTAATCGCCGCTCGATCGGCCGATCGGTGCCCCACCGATCGGCTCTCGTCACTTGTTGTGGCGATGCCGCGCAAAAGCGGGTCTGATGGTCATCATTGGCGTATACGTGAAGGTACTTGAGCATTTATTGTTCGACGGCGACGCCCTTTGACAACCGCTCGTAATCAAACGATCGTCCTCAGAATCACAGATACCGCCTGCAAGGCGTCCCTTCAATCGACGCGCTTCTTCCGGATTTAACAACCCTAATTCCTATGGCTCGGATCATGCTGCGTGTCCAAGCATAGCTCGGATTTTCTCCACGTGTTATACTTTGATTGGATGGCTCGTCCGAGTGCCTCCCTATAAATGTTTAGGGTCGATTTAATCATTTGGTTTTCTTCACGCTTATTTCCTCCTTGCATACGCTTCGCTGCTCGCTCTTTCTTGCTCCCGCTCCGAAACTTCATTCAATCGTTGTTCGATTTCCCTTTCTCCATCCAACAAAGAGGTACGCCCTTCCTCCTCTAAAGTTCTTTTCAAGAGCTCTTTTCTTAGTAATCATGTCAATGGGTAGTTCTGAAGTACCAGAGAGGTACCGAGGAAGTGTTGACAAAGGAAAGAAGGGACGGTTGGTTGTGGAGGCTGCACGAGAGGTGAATCAAAGATGAGGTCAGGGGAACCGCAATGCCGATCATTAGTGTAATAATCCTACGCCCCGGGGCCTATGCCGCCATCGAACCGAACGGATCTTCAAAGAATCGAGCGAGTATTTTGTCAGATCTCGAGAGCTTTTTCTCTCATGTATGAGGCTTTCAGACGCCCGATTATTGACGAGGTGTGCGCCACCATGAAATGATGCCGAGTCGATCCCCGAATGGCTGGAGGTTTATTAATGGTTTGGCTCATGCTATGCCATCAATTCGCTTGTCCTCCGTCGGCTGACATCCTCCGCCACTTCTCAAGAATGGGCCATGAGCCCCATAATCGGGGCTAGATTCCTCACTTTCAAGACAGGATGCCTGTATCGCCTGGATGGAACTCCTGAAAGTCACTTCATGCATTTAAGTACTTTTTTCAAAGCCCCAGAGCCTCATTCAAGCTCGATCGTGGAGGTACCTCTAACCGAGCAATGGAATGACTTGTCGACCATATCTCTTAGTAGAGAGGAGTGGAGGTGGTCGGCAGATAAAAGAGCTCGGCAGATACGACTTTACCCTACCATGTAGGGTACTTGGGGTCTCTGCACCATTTCATCGACCCCTCCTCGAATTAGCTGCTAGGAAAGGAGACCGCCCGTCCGATTGACCTCGTGATTGAGCTAATTGTTGTATTTTTGAGCCTTGGTTTCATTTTCTAACTTAGTTTATCATCAGTGCCCATGGTGAAGATGGGAGATGCTCCACCGCCTCCAAGTCAAAGAAGCAGTCAGATGTAAGAAGGGATGGAGACGGGACCGTGATGGCGCCGCTTTGTCTATGAGATTGGGCTCGTCTGTAGTGTCGACGGATGTTTCACCTGTCGGGGCCAACCTTCGATTCGGTCATTGCCAACAGGCTTGTCGGCACAGGCCGTAGTCCCGGCAGAGGAGGAGGAGGAGGAGGATGCGGTCCTCTCTAAGAGGAAGAGATTGGTTCTGGCTGGGATCTATCGTCCTACCGCAAGTCGAGCCGGACCGAAAAGGAAAGAAGGGCACGGGAAGGCGCAGTCGCAAATCTCGGGCAAGGGGAGTCTGTCCTGTTGGCCAAGAATGCCACGATCGGGGACCTCAAGTGTCCTTACATTGCCGAGAGGATTACTCCGCCTGTGGACGAAAGCAGATCATGGAGAAGAGGAGTAACCTGAGCTAGGGTCTCACTGTTCTGCCTTGGTGTGCGGAGGCGGCGACGGCCTTCGATTGTCATAGCTGCTTGGAGACTCGACCAGAAGTCCAGACCTCCATGATCAGTGAAGGCTTTGAAGGCGAGCTGGAGGTGAAGGAGGAGAGACCTCCAGTGCTCAAACGCATCCTCGGAGGAGGAAAAGAAATCCTGTGAGAGGGAGGTGGGCACTTTGTTGGCCTCGACCGCCAAGGGAGATGAGGAGAAGGACGAATGGAGGAAGACTGCGAGGGCGGAGTGGAGCTAACAAGAAACTCCGCTAAGATTGCCCCGCAGATGGAGGGTAGGGACAGAGCCGAGGAGACCTCATGGAGGTGCGCTGCGTCATGAGGATGCAACGGTCGAGGCGATTAATCGATAAAACGGCGGTTTCTCTACGAGGAGAGTTTAGAGCTCGCTGACATAACCTCTTGCCTCGAGGAGGGGCCACGAACTCTACACTCCTGGGGCCTGTGCCCTTCATTCGAGGAGTATGCCGAGCCGCTTCTTCCGCAGCCTTGGGTTTTCTTTAGAGGAAGTCGTGGAGAAGGCCAAGGAGAACGGACGCCATTCCGGACGAAGAGCTAGATCTCAACTCCGATGAAGAGCTTCCCTACGAAGATATTCCTCCCCGCCCTCCGGTCCCGCCCTATTCCCTGCTGTGTCGCTTCTCCGGGGAAAGAGCTTCTTGCAGGATATTCCTCCCGCTGTCTCCCGGTCCCGCCTCCTACTCCCATTGTGCCGCCCCTTCGAGGCTTCTCCCGCTCTTTAGCTACTTGTTGCCCCTTCTCCCAATTCTAGAGCTCACCGGTCGGGCTTATGGCTGGTAAATTTAAAATGAATGAAAATTTTAGTTGTGTTTCATTTTGTCAAAGTCATTTTTCAAGTCAATTTTTATGCTTACGTGCTTTGTTTCTACGAGTAGTGGTTAGGTGTTACTCGTGGTCGATCAAGTCGAGATCCCAAGGATCTTGTTCATGACCGATCGACCGTAGTCGATCTATGGAGATACCACGCGAGGTCCCAAGGATCTTGTTTTGACGACCGATCGACCGTAGTCGATCTATGGAGATACCGAGCGAGGTCCCAAGGATCTTGTTCGACGACCGATCGACCGTAGTCGATCTATGGAGATACCGAGTGAGGTCCCAAAGATTTTGTTCATGCACCGATCGACCGTAGTCGATCTATGGAGATACCGAGCGAGGTCCCAAGGATCTTGTTCGCGATCCGACCTACCGTAGTCGGTCCATGGAGATGCCGAGTGATGGCGAATGAGGTCCCAAGGATCTTGTTCACGATCGATCGACCGTAGTCCATCTATGGAGATACCGAGCGAGGTCCCAAGGATCTTGTCTTGGTGACCGATCAACCGTAGTCGATCTATGGAGATACCGAAGCGAGGTCCCAAGGATCTTGTCTTCGATCGATCGATCGTATCGATCTATGGAGATACCAAGCGAGGTCCCAAGGACTTGTTTCATGATCGATCGACCGTAGTCGATCTATGGAGATACCGAGCGAGGTCTCAAGGATCTTGTTCTTGCATCAATCGACCATAGTCGATCTATGGCGGTTTGGCGAGGTCCCAAAGATCTTGTCTTCGCACCCTCCGCTCGATGGCGAAGTCGATCGATGTTTCAGAGGACCTCGTCTTCAGAACTCGGTCGATCCGTTTGCGCAGGCCGGTTATAGTCCCAAGGATCTCGTCTTGGCACCCGATCGACCGTGGTCGATCTATGGAGAATGGCGAAGGGGTCCCAAGGATCTTGTTCGGCAATCCGATCGATCGTAGTCGATCTATGGAGATGGCGAATGAGGATCCCAAGGATCTTGTTCATGGCGACGGATCGACCGTAGTCGGCCTATGGAGATGGCGAACGAGGGTCCCGAGGATCTTGTCTCGCCAATTCGATCGATCGTAGTCAATCTATGGAGATGGCGAAGCGAGGGTCCCAAGGATCTTGTTCGGCGACGGATCGACCGTAGTCGGTCTATGGAGATGGCGAACGAGGGTCCCAAGGATCTTGTCTTGGCGACCGGATCGACCGTAGTCGGCCTATGGAGATACGAACGAGGTCCCGCCGATCTTTTCGGCGACCGATCGATCGTAGTCAATCTATGGAGATGGCGAGCGAGGGTCCCGAGGATCTTGTTCATGACCGATCGATCGTAGTCGATCTATGGAGATGCCGCCGCAATGGCGAAGTTGATTTTCTTTTAATCTTCATCACATATGATGGAACTTTTCATTGCCAAGAAATCAAAATCTCTTTATTGATGATAATGATGGCGCGTAAGTTAAAAACCCGTCTGCATGGACAGAAAAAGGTTCCCACGCTGTGTATAAAAACAATAATAAGCAAAGACTAAAATGAAACTTATCTATCGGAAGAGCGCTTAAGTTTCAAGAGCAGCCTGCCTTTGTCTTCGCTTGGGGAACGAAGTTCCGCCTGCAGCTTCATTGTTCCGCCCTTCCTCATAGCCCGACATCTTCTCGATTATGAGCCGTCGATCTATCCATCTCCTCGCCCGCCTCAAGGCCGAAGAGCTCACCAGACTTCCGCTCCGCCCAATGTTTTCGCTTCCGCTAAGTAGCATTCCTCGCAATTTTCGATGACTCGACGATACCGATTCCGTAGGCGCTGGGAATTTCATCGCTAGTAGTAGAGAGACGACCGCCTCCGTATGCTCGAGTAGCTCGTCCGATCATCGCATTGTGAAGCTCCTTGAAATTTCACGACTAGGAACTCGACATCCTTTCTATCTCGATTCGACTTTTGTCCAATTTCACCTTAAGAAGACTCGCGAACGGGTAGCCGAGGTCCATCTATAGGAAAAAGTCGATCTTCGGTATTTTCATCTCGCTTGAAAGCCTCGTAATATAACAAGTCGATCGAGCTGCCCAGATCAATCATCACCCGCTTCACCTCATAGCCGCCCATGTTCAGATTATAACGAGGACGCTGCCGTGAGGACAACTTATCTGCCGAGGTCGATTCATCAAGGATATCACCGCTGCTCTCCTTCGCTTTTTGCGGACGAAGTCTCGCCAATTGCTTGGCGATCTTTTCTCCCTTTAGCAAGGATCCTCACGATTTCCACCAAATACATGTTAATGACCCCATGGTCGGTTGTCCGTTGCCCAAAGATTGCTGCTGCCTTTCCTTAATCGCCCTCTTTTCTCGCCCATTATCTCGTTTCGATTCTCGTCCCCTCCGTCATTCCCGCTATTTCGCCTCCCGGCGATCGCTTCATTATCGGACCGAATTCGCCCTATGCCGATTATCCCGATCGGCATTTTGCTCGCTACCACGAATCGACCTAACCTTCCCTTTGTACGAGGAACTCGATTTCTTTCTTCAATCGCTGAATCTTCCGTATCACGACCGACTTTTTGTAAACGAATATAAGTTGGGTTCCATCCTCGTAGGAGTCTTCATTTTTCGTGTTCTCGATAGTTTCCCATCCGCCTCATGGCTGCCAATACCTCCGATATCGCCTCGCTGAGCCGGGTGAAGTCTTCGTGATGCCACCGCCGACTGCTCGGCTTCCTCCAGTCGACCGATCCTCTGCTTTCGGAGGCTCATCTGTTCTACCACTGCCTCGCTTATCCGTCCCCGCTTTATTCTTTAATACTTCTTCTACCGAATGTACTTATCCGCCTCGATGTCTAATCTTCGAATAGATCGGGCCGGTCGAGAGCCAACGACTTTTTAAATTCCTCATCCTCGTGTTGCTTTATAAGAGCGCAACATGGACGAGCAAGTGAGGTCGTGACCTCGACCGCTTCGTTATTAAACCTAGTGATGAATTCGCAAGCTTTCATTCCTTCCTGGTAAGTTGCATTATCTCCAAAGTCGCCTTCAGGCCGCTTCATCGGTGGCGAATCGTTCAAGAATAATAACTCAAATCTTCAAAGCGCGATACAAATGGGGCAAGTTGTCAACCATCGCCGAGCTCTTTCGAAGGCCGCGTAAAGCTCAGATCGATGGCGCCCGGACGCAATGTAGACTCATCATGGACTGGAAGTGCCGCAGTAATCCAGGCTCGGTCTTTCCAAAGGTATTTTTCGAGGTCGGTATTTTGTTTCCAAAGCCGGAGGCTATTCAAGATTTCCGCGTGAAGGAGAGTCAGATCAAGGCCGTCGGGCGATCTCGACGGAAGCTCATACCGCGTAATCCGATCATCCACGCATTTTCTAGGCTTTGGCCATGCGATGGTCGGTCGTCACGCCGTCTTCAGAAGCGCGCTCGTCGCGGAATTCATTGCCGCCAGGTTGGCCGAGGCCGCAAAATCGATTTAATCAAGAGATCCGCCGCTCTCAATTCGCCGTTAGGGTGGGTGTATAGTGGACGAGGATCCGCATCCGATCGGGCACAAGATTCGAGTATATTGAAGTGAGCGCTATCCTCCACAGCCCACGCTCGTTCTTCTTGCTCAAGGTCGAGGTCGTGGGTCGATCGTTAGATCCGAGGATTCCAGATGGAAACATGTGGTGCGGCAGCAGAGTCGCGGTAGTCGCAGAATCCACGCGCTGCATCGCCAGAGCCGTGATCGCCGCTATATCGTGTTCGCCGCCACCGACCGATTCTGTTTCGGACGTGGTGCCTCAAGTCGGCTCACGGCGGGCGCCAACCGGTTCGGCTGGATTTTGGCCGAATCAGACGCTGCTGCTGGATCCATGAAATGCCAGTTGGTGATTAATCCGACGCGAAGATACTCGAAAGCAAAGAAGACACGCCGTGGGTCAGGTCCCGATTAGCCCTCCGACGCCAAGTCAATATTTTGTGAAAGTGAGGTTGATCAATGCGCAGAAAAGCTAGTTTTGATCATGCACTCATATGGAGAATTATACCTTATATAGTGGATGGACGCCAGGTTAAACCTTTACGTGTTTCGCATAAGAGTCTCTTTCACGCGGATGTACCGGAAGAGCATGGATCGCTTCAGCCCTGTAGCCTTTGGGTTCGAGATTGTTCTATAAAGAATGGATCGACGGCCCAAGGGTTGTCTTGATCGATCCGAGTCCAAAGATCGCCAATTCAATTCGATTTTTATTTGCATTAATCAATCACTCATTCTAGTAATCTTGAAAGCTATTGTCCTGTTTCAATAATTTATTTGGATAAGCGCCACTTTTGAAATTTTCCCTAACCTTTTTTTCACCACTATTTGAGATTTTGGCTCACTTTTAGACTTGAAAATGATAAGATTGGCTGAATCTGGCAGCCACCCATTTGGAATGGAAAGGTAGAAAGTGTTATGAACAATGTGAACATACGAAACTTCACGTGGTGTTTCTTAATTTGCATTTCTCATTATCATAACCTCTAAGCATTACTCTCCCACACATGCTTCCACTAAGAAGGGTTAGTGTCTAATGATGAGACCCTTTTTTAAAAGTCCTCACCTAACCAGATAGATTTTGACTTTGACTGATCTTGTCATTATATAAGTTCAATTTATAGAATTCTTCCAATTCAATCTCATTTTTTCTCAGTAAAAAATAAAGCTAGAAAACATTATCCAAAGACACATGGTTTTAAACAGGCTTAGCAAGATAGTTCTAACTCGATCTTAGTTAAAGTATTATAACTCGATCTTAATTAAAGTAAATGAGTAAAATCCATTTTAATGTGATTTAAATTAAATTTAATTTGAAAAATTTATTTTTCATACCTTAGATATCCAACTCGAACTAAATAATATCATTATTTATAAGTTTACTCAAATGACGTCATTTTCTTTTATAAGTGATTCATCAATCTTTTGAGTTTTTAAACTACATAAAGAAAGGCGAATTAATCTGGTGTCTTAAAATATTTGAACTCAAATTGACACATTGTCATTTGTAATTACAACTAATAGAAGAGAAACTAATCCCTTATTATTAAAGTGTTTGAAGGAATTTTATCAAACTTAGGGTTTATAAATTTTTGATATAATAATAATAATAATATAAAAATTGAGTTATTTTTTATATCTAGATATTTAATTTAGCATTAATTAAAAGATGCTTCAATTAATATATCATATAAAATAATTGCAATGTGTTACCATAATCGTGGTTGATATAAATGCAATAATTTAAGTTCAACAATAATAATTATTGCTGCAAACATCCCAATTAGGTCTTGAATCATAAGCTCATTAAGATCACTTGCTGTATATATCATTTGAGATGGGAAGATGGTTGGAGAATTTATTAAGAAACTATTAATTTTATTTTACAAGTGAAAGAATAATTTAAGAGAAGACCACATAGCATTTAGGATTGGATAAGGTTGAAGATCCAAAATTTTATTGACAGGTTCAAAAATTGAAAGTACGTTTCTTGGCTGACAAAAATTTTCTTCGCGAACAAATAGAGGAAAGAAAATGCCAACTTGGAAAACAAAAATGGAAACAAAACTAACAGTAGCAGATTTGAATGATTTGAACGTCATTCACTGTCTCCTAATTAATGAGAATGAAAGAATCCAAAAACCACCAATAAATGCAACTCAAACTTCAAGGTTGGCTATGTTTGTTTATGTTTTTGATAAAAGCTGGGGAGGGGAGTTCAGTGCATATACCATAAAGTAACAATATTTTGTGTGCATATACCAACACATATCACTTCATTTTGGGTGTGCTATATATTTTTTTGCAAGTATGAAGGTAAAAGTCAAAAGATTCAATTTTTACCTTTCAGCGTAGGCTCTCTAGTTAGGGTTCTCTCTGGGCTGTTCTTAACGTTTTTGCTTCTGGGTATTGCTCAGTTGGTCTTAATTCAGTGCTTTAAGCACTATTTCTTGGGTTGGCTTTTCTGGGTTGGTGTTTTTTCAGTTCAAGATTGGAACTTTGTTCAAAGTCATTGTTGTTTTAACTTCAATAGTTATTGGGTTGGTTCGATTTGTTTTGAAGTTTTATTGGCATATATTGACTTTTGAGCTGTTGGGTGCGCAGACAAGCAGTGTTTTGCTTATTGTTTTAGTACGTGGGACTTTGTTTCTGCTGATTGTTTTGGTTAATGATCTTGGTTGGTGGGCTTTGTTTTCTTCTCTTATGGTGTGTTTTATGCTATAATTGCATGGTATTGGTAGTGAAAAGATGTTAATTTTCCTTGTATTTTGTGAAGTAGGAGAGTTCGGTTCTTAAGCTTGATTGATTCTGAGAGGGCCTGTTCACTTTGACAAGGTCTTCTGTCTGCGGTGATATTGGTGATGATGAAGTTGATTAATGGGTAGTAGGGCAGCGGGTGTTGGTGCACAGAAGAACAATAAAGCTGTGGCTGACATGCCAAGCTTCGTTCCTCCAGAACCTGCTTCAAATTCCAAGTGAGTCTCCTTATGTCGGTCATGTTGATTTTGCTGTTCCTTTTTTTTTTTTTTTCCCTTCAAGTTATCTGATCTTTCTTATAACTTCCCTTTCCTGTTTTCATTACCTACCTACCTGCTTTCTTCATTTCATTGTTTTATGGGACCTATGCATTAAAAACTATGCGTGGAAGCGTAATTCTTCAATGGACTATTTCTTTTTTTTTTGTGATCCTAGAAATTTTTGTATTTCAGTTGTTAGTACTTTAAAACTTGCAGGCTATCGCAAGCAACGTGCATGACTGTGTGAGTGATAAAGTGATTTATGTTTACTGGAATACTTTTGGCTGCTGTCAAGTTGTTTTTTATCATAATTTAGGCATGAGAGAGCAAGGAAAGTAATGGTAGTGTTATTGCTATTGGTCTATAATGTCAAGGATTTATTTTGGCTCCCACATATAAATTCATTTTTGAATCTCCAATTAGTGTTAAGCTGAACCACGTTTTGCTCCTTTTGAATCTTAAGTGATCAATAAAATAGAGCAAGTGACCTTTTCAACTGATTCCAGGGTTCCTTTCCTTAAAATTTTTCTTGGAATTGTGCCCAAACTATTACATTCTTTGTCAAGGGGTTGTTTGTGGGGGTAAAATGAATTTAAGTCCTGGGAACAATTTTGAATCAATGTTTTATATCCTGTGTATAAATTAAAACTTTACTTTGCTGCATATTTTCTGGCTTGGTACTTAATATTTCTCATAATGTATGATTTGCAGTGGGGCTGAATCAATACTGTTCGTTATTCTCAACTTTCAGACTTTGGAACACTTGAGTCATCACTTGATTTCGTATAGAAGATGCTGTTCACCTTAGCAGAAGTACATAATATTTTCATTTTGTTTTTTGTAGATTTTGTCTGAATTAGCGTCTCCTGTATGATATTTGAGAAGTTTATTATGAGGCATTATAACTAAATGTTGCTCTTGCTCCTTTACATTTTTGTTAATTTGTTGCCCGAGGGCACAACCCTCTGTCTCATGTCTTTCCATGTCTGCTAAGTAGATTCTTGTCAGTTACTTGTGTTCACTGAAGCCTAGACTTATCCTTCTAAGAGTTTTTATCTTTAACTGGCCATCATCTGCCTTATTTATATAAAAAATTTCTCCTTTATGCAATTCACTGTATTTATGCATTGGTCATACTAGTTCAATGAGGTCTGGAATGAATGCGTGAGTTGTAACTAGCAATCAGGGAACTGTCATACTGATTGTGTTTTGCCATTTTTCCACATTTAAGATGGCATCTTTTTCTGGCGTCAACTCTTGACATCCTTGTTACTATGGTTTCAGATCCTGTGTTTAATCAATTAAAGTCAAGCAGCCAGGCATTCAGTACTGCTGTCCATTTTGGCACTTTGAATAAGGTGAACATTTGATTTATGTTGTTAAAAATTTGCATATTTATAGGTGAAATAAATGCGAGTATCCCTGAAAGCTCAGTTCTCCTTGCCTACTAAGTCAGTTCCCCTTTGTATATCAGTCACTTGCTTCTTCTGATATACGTCAATCAGCTGCTGCTATGGAAGCCCAGACATTGTCACTGCAAAAAGAATCGCAAACAAATGCAATTTCTATACCTGGGAATCAGCCAGAGAACTGGGGAGATATCAATGTAGCAGATGCCAGTGGAACTGATGGCTCCACAGAAGATACCAAGAGAAAAATCAAAGGGTGATGTCTTGACGTTGTTATTCTGCATCCTTTACTTTCCTCAATACTTTATTAATCTATATATTCAAGTGGGCACCGCTACTCTCTCTATTCTGGTCTTTAATCTGTATTCTCCAATGACATAGGATTCCCAGTTTGTATGCTGCTGAAAATATAGTTGTCGGTTGTAACTTTAGCAATTTATGTGTGCAGTATGAAAGAGGCCAATTAAATGCACTTGTGGTGTCCGATGCCAGTGATAAATCAAAGGAGAAAACAACAGATCAGAAGGTCTTATAATTTATTTTTCTTACAATTTTTTCGAAGATATCTACTGATGGTGGTATTAAATTCATTTATGCTCTGTTCTTTGTTATTGTTTGTGCAGGCATTATGAGGCTTGCACAAAATCGAGAAGCAGCTCGAAAAGTCGCTTGAGGAAAAAGTAGGTCCAATGTGATATTGAATTATTTTCCTTTGTAGATTGGATTAAGCTTTGATTATTGAGGACACATGCCTGTTACTTTGTGCATTTTCATGTCTAGTGTTTCTGAGCTTCTTCACTTTCTTTCCCTGTTACCAGGCATATGTACAACAGTTAGAAACCAGCCGGCTGAAGTTGACGTAACTTGAACAAGAGCTACAGCGAGCACGCCAGCAGGTAAACCGATCTCTCCTTCATTTTTATGGTACCTTTTGTTAGTTTCATCTTTTTATATTGAGTTTTCAGCTTGTTTGCAACGTGTACAAATTTATACAAGTATTTAATCTTTCTTGGTAGGGTATTTTCATCTCAAGCTCTGGAGATCAATCACATTCAATGAGCGGAAATGGTACTTAATTTATTTTTGTCCTCTAATTAACTGTTTCTGTTTTCGAGGAATGCCAAATCAATCACATCTGATAATAGCAATATCAAGCTACCATGAACTCTAATTGGCTTCATGTCCAGTAGCATGATGCAATTCAGGAAAGCTGAAACTAGTTATTGGGATAATCTAGGTGCTTTTGTGTACTTCCTTGAGACTTGTGTGTTGTTTCATAAAGATGTTAATGAAAATATGCCAAAGTACAAAATGATCTTGTGACCATTCTAATTCTACAAAATGTAAGGGTATTGAAGAAGTTTTATATTATGGAGACTTCCTACCGAAAGTTAAACCATTATGACATCAGGAGTGTATGTGAATTTGATTCTGATTAGAAGAACAACCTATAGTTCCTAAAAACTGATATAATGCATGAAATTGGTGGTTGACATGCCATCTCATCCTACCTTAAACTTTTACTCTGGCAACCTTGCAGATGTTTTCCGATGGACTATGGATGCATCTGAATGACCATGGAATAGTATGAGATTTTTTCTTGTAAATATGTTCAAATGGGGATTTGATACTTTATTATGACTAAATTTTTATCTAAAGCTAATTTGGTAATCAACTAGAGTTACTGAGAACAAGCCACCATTCTGTCATTTAGACACTGAAAGTATGTCTTTTTTCTCTCTCCCAAGGTTCAAGTCAACATTTGGACACTCAAGATGCTGCTATGCTTGATGAAGAACAAGGGTCTTATTAGATTCATTTCCCTTTCTATCTTTTTGATATAGTGTTGATCAGTAACCTTTTTCTTTATTCATCTTTGTTTTACAATTTTGGTTTGCTATTAGTAGAAAATCGTTATATACTCTGAGATACTGATGCTTTTTGTGTTGATTTAGGCTTCTGTCTATTTGACAATGAACATATTTTGCAAATTACCACTGATTGCACTAGTTTTAAGTTTCTCATGCTCAACTTATGTTTTATTGATTAGTTTTCCTTGTTATGTCGATTGCTAGAGATGCCATGTTATTCTACATACCTAACATATTGGTTTATGGATTCTGCAGGTGCCTTGGCATTTGATGTAGAATATGCGCGGTGGTTAGAAGAACATAACAAGCAGATAAGTGAGCTCAGAGCTGCTGTCAACTCACATGCTGGAGACACTGAACTACGCACCATAGTTGATAATGCCTCTACACACTTCAATGACATTTTCAGGTTGAAAGGAATTGCAGCAAAAGCTGATGTTTTCCACATCTTGTCAGGAATGTGGAAGACACCAGCAGAACGGTGTTTCATGTGGATTGGCGGCCGCTCATCTGAGCTCCTGAAAGTAAGTTTATTAACTAATGTTTTCTTTAAACTTGTTATCTAATTTTGTTTAATTTTCTTGGTCTAGTTTGACTGCTTGAGTGTTATATAAGCTAAAGATGGACGAGAAGACTTCTCCTCTTTCTGTCCTTCTGCTTGTTGGTTGTTTTACTGATTTGATCGCTCTTGTTGGGAGACATAATAGGTGTCCTCAGTGTCTGTGAAAATATATTGAGTTGAAGTTGTGCATTTTGTGACAGTAAAATCTTTTATGATAGATCTCTAACAGGACACTTTTTGCAGAAATTTTGACATCTCGCATCTCCTGCCTGTTTTCTTATCACTTGATGATTTACAAATTAGAAGTAGGGATTACATGTTCTGTTCCCCAAACTTAAATGCTATCCCCAATGTCGGTGCAGCTTCTCGTCAATCAATTAGAGCCTCTTACTGAGCAGCAGGTGATGGCCATTTACAACTTGCAGCAATCATCCCAACAAGCTGAAGATGCTTTGTCACAAGGGATGGAAGCATTACAGCAATCTCTGGCTGAGACCTTGGCCAATGGCACAGCTGTCTCGGATTCATCTGGGAAGGTGGCTAATTATATGGGTCAAATGGCCATGGCCATGGGAAAGCTAGGAACTTTAGAGGGATTCCTGCGACAGGTAATCTGTTTAGACATTTTTAGCTATCTTTATCGTCTTTTTATGTTGTACGTCCAGAATATTGGATTCGTAAAAGCTAAAACGGCTGTGCAAGGTGTCTTTTACTGTTGAAATCTATATTGATAACCAGGCACCAAGTATTTCAGATGTTGGAATAAAAGCATCCTTGTAATGTCTTAATTGCTTCCTCATTTTCTTCGGATGCTTCCAGAGAAGGAGAATTCTGATTTGGATTTTTTTTTTCACAATAGCTGTCGATAAATGATATCTCCAAGCTACAATGACATTCAGAAGCATAAGAACTTCTGTGTTATTTTCATAGTTATCAGCATGTTAAACATCAAACAGACCAGTCATCGCAGTTGTTGCTTTACCTCTATTTTTGGAATCCTATTATTTACTGCATCAACCTTCACCTGTCTTTTTGTCTTGGCATTGGTCAGGCTGACAACCTGAGGCAGCAAACATTAGAACAAATGCACCGAATATTGACAACCCGGCAATCTGCTCGTGCAATTCTTGCCATAACCGACTATTTCTCTAGGCTTCGAGCCCTAAGTTCTCTCTGGTTAGCACGACCAAAGGAATAAAAGGCATAAATCAGCCATTTTAGATACCTTGATTGCTTAAGAGGATCATCAGCCCATTTTATCAGCTTCTTGTTATGGTTAAATACTGGGTTGGAATGGCGCTGCTTGTTCTACAAAGTCATTCAGCAGACACAAAGCATTGTAGTGAATAGCTTTGTAATTATAGGTCCTATGCAGGATATGTAAGATTATGTGTGTCAAAATAGATGTTGCATTTGGTTATGTTAGTGACCAGAAAGAAGATGAAGGAAAGGAACTTTACAATGGGAATAATTTGATTCAGGCTTGATGTTTTCTGGGACTATCAGGAGAAAACAGGAGTGTTGTATGTAACATAGGTTATAGCTTAACCTTGAATCTGTAATACCAACAAGCATTGTGATAATTAGAGTTTTGGTTCATTCCTTTTATAAGGGAAGAGTTTTTATTTATCTCACAACATTTTTAATGAATATAATATTATAATAATTGTATGCTAAATATATTATTTTATTTTATTTATTTTTAATGAATCATTTTTATATATAATTCAGAAACAGTTTCTCTACTATATAGGCTGTGTATTATTAGACTCTTCCAAATCTCAATTTATTGTAAAATTTCGGATTGGATGTGATGAGTATTATATATTTTTATAATATGTATTAACATGTGTTTAATAATACATCAAAAGATAATAATTTTTATCATTTGAATTTATTTTCACATCTAATCTAACACAAATACATATATATAGATATTAATTTTATAAAAAGTTTATCTAAAATTTTAGAGTTATCAATATTTAATTTAAGTAATATATATTTAATCATTGTGCGCATATTATAATTAAAATTTAGTAATTAATATTCAATATTTATATGAATTAATTTTTATTTTATAAAAATATTTTATTTAAGAATAATTAGTGTATAGAAAAAAATATCAATATGTTTGAAAATTAAAAATATGTTATTTTAATTTTAAATTGTAGTGTTATGCTTGATCAGAATTATCATTCCTACCTAAAACCCTTAACTTCTCCTTCTTCGACGTCTGACGAGCCTCCCTCCCGAAACTGACTGGGCTCTTCTTCAAGCTCGTGATTCTCTTCTCAAGTTCGTGATTTTTGTCTTCTGTAAGTGGCTATTTTCGTGATTTTTATCTTATGTAAGTTCGTGCTGGATCATTAATTAGGTTCTTTATATTTATGTATTGCCACGTTATCAAGTGTTCTGATTTAGGTTAATCTCTATTAAAGAGGGAAAAATATGACTAGTTTGAAGCAAAATCATCGTGACTCTGTATTGCGATGTGTCTGAGAAGTAATTTGTATGGAGTTGGAATCCATGATGCGTCTTTTTGAATTTTGCAGTGGTTGATCTTAGTTTGGTGCTTAGTTCTGATTTTTCAGTCAAATAGGACTACATTTTGTTCAGTATTCGCTTATCAAACGTTGTCATGTTGTTAGGCACGCTAGCAAATAATTGGAAAGGATTTTGCTATATTAATTGATGGAAATAACGTGCTGTAAGTCGTTTTATTTTACACGGTTCCTCTCAATGCTTTTGCAGCTACTTTAAAACGTGTTTTCCAGCTCTGAAGGCCTCCAATCAGCTACAAGGTATGCCCATTCCAATAGTCATATATGCTATTTAAGCGTCATGTTATCAGGATCACAGATAATAGATACAAATAGTTTAACTATTACAGAAATGAAAATTGAATTGTGAATATGCACGTATTGGAAAATGTGCTTGCTTGGCTAGAAGAAAATGTGCTTGCTTAGCTAGAAAACTATTTAGCAACATGATATTACATACTGTTATACAGGGCATTTTCCATCATTGAAATCTTAACCAAATGAGAGTAGTTCACAGGCTTATCTTTCCAAAGATTTATCATTATGCAATTAATGATAAGTCCAGAATTCACACCTTCATTTTCAATGTTCTTTCAAAAGGAATTTATGGAGAGTGAAGCCCATTACTGCATTACATTAGCTATAATATAATAATTATCCACCCACATGTATAAATCGATATTGATAAACCACAAATAGAAACAAAGATGTCTGTCACTATTAAACCATTTTCTTATTGTTTCGAGGGTTTGAAAACTAATTATTAGTTAAAGTAACATAATAATAAGTTTATCAAATAACATAATAATAAATTTTCAATGTTCCTTTTTTTCCTTCTTCTTCATCATTAAAGTCACTTAAGTTTAACCAAATACTGACTTGTGTCCAGTTGGATCTCACAAACTCTGAACATAAGCAAGTTTTATGGAAGCTAGGCAGAGATTCTGTGTCCTTAGCCATGAATGTTTCTAAGTTTAAATTGAACCACCAAGGCTTTAGATTTCCATTTTGAACATTACTTTGTTAGTTAAAGTCTGAATTAAGAGAAGAAATTGTTCTTTGAACATAGGATCTTCACTTCCTGTCAATCAGCAACTATACTAATGATCAGAGGATCATATCAGTCGATGAGCAGTAATATAAGTTACTATCTGCACCAAAATAAAGTAACAAAAGTTACAATTTACCACCACCAAAATTTGCTAAAATTTGTTCAAGCAATCTGGCATATCCATCAAGAGGATCAAATCCAGAGGGTTGCCCCAAAAACATTAAACTCTATTCTTCTTCCTTATCAGCTGGATTGAAAATAGAGATCGTTTTGGTCCCCCTCACTTAACGTAGAACATTTTAAGAAAACCAGAAGTTGCAGTGTAGTCAGAGTTCTCTTCTTTCTATTTCTTGTGGGCAACTAGAAAATGGTTAGACATCAAATGTCATTAATCCTAGACAAGGAAGGCAACTCCAATGGTCCCTCCCTTTAAGTTTTTGTCTTGAATTCAATAGCTACAGACCCCTTACTCTGGCCTCTCTATTCATGCTTTTCCTTAATTTTCTGTTTCTCTCGAAATGATTACCATTTAAAACTACCTTACTTCCTCTGACTCTTCTCTTTTACCTCTTTCAACTTGTATAAATTTGTGTACAATCAATCAAGTAAGCTACTACTTTTTGTCCTTGTGTTTCATTTTCATACTAAAACAGAGAGCTTTTGAATTCCCATGTTTTTGGAGACTGGATTGATGATTTTGATATTGACCCAAGTTTGCAGGTAACCAAATATCGATAACAGATTCGACTATGCCTCACAAAACGCGACCTATGACTACCCTTTTGCTGTTTACTGGGCTCAATATTGTGTTGGTTCAAACTATTAGTCCTGTTTATGATTTCGTGCTTCCTTCCTTATTGGGAACGCAGGTATGCCTCAATCTCCTTTCTTTCACTTTTTACCACTGCTCTTGTAGTTCATAGCATGTTTAATTCTTCACTTTGATGGTGGCATAAACAGATGTGCAGGACATTTAGATTATGGGAATTAATTGAAAATTCTTCCAAATTTATCTTCCCTATGGAGTCCTGCACTATTTTCATGTGAATGTGTTGGATAAAGTGGTCAAAGTTCCTTTTGGGATCACTTTCTGGTAAAAGATTGTATCTTGGAGTGGTTGGCTTGCTAATTTTGTAAAATGTCTGGAATCAGATCGTGCTTCGTTGTATTAGTTATTTTTATGAGTTTCTACATTCTACTAGCCCAACTCTTGGATCATACTACAGCCCCAGGTGGCGAAGAGCTGATATTGAGGTCTCAAATCTTACCGTTGATGTCAAGTCGAGGCATTTCAAATCGCTTGTTTACATAGATAAAGTCAGGGAAAAACCTATCTAATTCTCTGAAAGTATCAGATTAATTTTTCAATAAAAAGAAGTACTATGTGAAATCTTCGGTTTTTCCTCTTTGAGAAATTGTAGGCTTGAATCTTTAGTATTCTCTTATTTATTACTTGTTGCTGCTCTTTAGGCTGAATAATGTCACCCATTTTCACTAAAAGACTGACAGAAATCTTACTGATTATGCATCTGGGATATATTCAAACTGCTAAATGCATTGAGATGTGGAGTTACCATTTGATTCCACCAACCAATATGTTCGAGTATCTTCTGGGCCAATATGATGACGGTCGGTAGTTTGTTGGAACTTGGCAGAAGGTGAATTATTTATCTTTTACCTTTTTGTGGATTGAAAATATTGGTACCAGGACTTGAACTTTGGTGGAGGTTTGTGCTCAATTTTTGGGGTAAATGACTGCTGTTGGGTCTATGTTGCCCAGAACTTGACTGCTGGATGCGAAGAATTAGCCAAGGAGTTATGCCAGATATTGGCCGGTAATAAAATAATGAAAATGAATGATTCGGATGTCATGACAATGTTCATTTTCTGCCTGGAGAATGGAAAAAGTATATGGATTTACCAGGCAACTTTTACACTTCTACTCCGAGATTTTTTGTACCAAAGGAACACTGTTAAAAAGTTTCTCTTTTGGTTCGTTCCACTATTTGTGTTGCTGTTAGTATCAATCTTCTCCAAAGGGATGCTGTATAGGAACCACACACTCATTCTTACCAACTATATGTACCCGCAGAATTAATTTTGCTTACTGCTGGTCCTCAATAGACTTGAACTTTTTGTGCTTAATTTTTGGGGAAAATGACTGACTGTGGTGCCCGGAACTTGAATATTGGATGGAAACAAATGGCCAAGGAGTTCTACCAGATATTGACAGGTAACAAAAGAATGAAAATGAACAACTCAGATATGATGATGATAATCATGTTCCGCCTAGAGAATGGAGAAAGAATGGATTTACCAAACAACTTTTACACTTCTACTCGGCATTTTCGGTTTTGTTCATGTTACTATTTGTGTTGTTAGTATTAGTCTTCTGTTGGTAAAAGAAAGAGATGTTGTATATGAACTGCTTACTTATTCTTCTGAATTATATGTATTCAAGGTATTAATTTTGCTTACCATCGGTCCTGGATTTCGGTGCAGAGGAGCGATGCCGTCAGAGCGTGAAGCTGCTCTAACTAAGAAGGAAACTTGAATAGAAAATCTCTGTGGTCCAAGTTGCAGAACAGTCTGACGTTGCACTAACTAAGAAGGAAACTTGAACAGAAAATCTCTTTGTGGTCCAAGTTGCAGAGCACTCTTTCTTGTCATCGAAACAGAGAAGTTAGTCTTTTTGTGATTGAGGTCAAATGTGCATTGATAGTATTAGAATCAAAGCATTAGGATCTTGAGAGTGGCAACAGTTGAAGAAGCAGCTTTGATGAGGGAATGCATAATTTTTTAGTTGGGGAGTCTTGATAATGGATTCAGAAGCAGCACCACATAATTAGTAGTCCTTCAGTTGAATGTTTCTTTAGGGGATAGCAAAGTGATTAGATACGTTTTCTTATCTCAGAATTCAGTCTTATGAAACTGAACTTTACGTATGCATAGATATTATAACAGTGGAGAAGTAATTTCAATGTTTGATCAGTATAGTTTTCACATTAGGGTCTCAGAAATCTGTTTGTTTTACTGCAGTTAGGCACCCCTTTGAGTAGGGTTAGCAACCTGAATTCAATCTGATCTTTTGATCCGATTAATATACAGCATCCTGTTATTTTTGAAGACGATGTTTTACTGTTTCACACACCATTAAATAAATAGGTGCTTATTCCATCTTTAAAGTAAACAAAAGCTAAAAACTAATTAAAAATCCAATAAATTTAAAAAAAAATATTTTTAAAAAGTGGAAGTTGAGCTAAAAATGAGGTGATGACTTTACCAAAAAGTCTCGAGCCCTTTTTAAAATTAAAATTAATGAATAAAATTTAATTTAACCTAATTTGAGTTTAAATTTTAAAAAAATTAGAATCAGCCTAATTCTTACTAACTTGATTGTACTTCTGACTGAACTTGATCATATGAATAAAATTTGTGTTTAGGCCAAGGCTTATGAGTTTGGCTTCGGAATAGATTCAGCCTTCTAAGGTTGGATCTCAAATAACCTATTGTCATCCCTAATTAAAATTGATAAGCTTTAGGCCAATGTTTAAAATCAGTTAGTTGAATTTTGAATCAAACTCATATTCAACATGATTGTCCGACTTAACCTAAATAGCGTTAAACATTTTAAACAAAATAATATTATTTTACTTAAGAGTTGAAGAATCAATTAATTAAAATGATATTGTTTTGCCTAAATTATGTTTATACTTAACACCAAATCCAAGTCCAAAAATATTTTGGCCCAAGTATGTCCTGACTTTTCTAACTTATT